>NDXB01009801.1:296906-309991 GCA_002631895.1 Agapornis roseicollis
TCTCATTCTCTGCCAGGGAGGAGGGAAAGCTGGGAGGAAGACAGGACACCTGACCCAAACTGACCAAAGAGGTATTCCATACCACAGCACATCATGCCCAGTATATAAACTGGAGGCAGTTACCTGGAAGGGCTAGATCACTGCTTGGTCAGGCTGGGTATCTGTTGGTGGGTGGTGAGTGGTTGTATTCTCTTCCTTTGTTATTTCCCTTATCATTATTATTATTGGAGGTAGCAGTAGTGATCTGTGTTATACCTTAGTTACTGGGCTGTTCTTATCTCAACCTGTAGGAGTTGCATTCTTTCGATTCTTCACCCCGTCCCTGCAGGAGCAGGTGGGGAGGAAGGGGGGGCTGGGGGGTGAGAGTGAGGCTGCGTGATTCTGAGTTATTGGCTGGGCTTAAACCATGACAATTGTCTGAACATCATCAAGTTTTTTAATTGTGTTTTGGCTTTTCTCTTTTGGAATTTTAAACTTCCAAACCACTTGACTCTTTACGGATTTCATCTTACAGCCATGGTTGGCTAAAAACTATTGCCTTGTACCTTCAGACTAGCCTTCTGTTGCTGCTGGGTTTGGATGGCATTACTCAGATGTCAGTTGGTGGGTGAGGGTCACGAATTAATTGCAGTTACTACATTTTTAGCAGGACTTACACATGAGTATCAGACACAGTGCTAAGACCAATAGGAGGATTATCACAGCAACCAATACAGCAACGCATGTTCTGGAGCAACAGCTTTTACCTACAGATAGACAAAAAAAAAATAAAGATTAGGGAAATAACTGGAAAATGAACTTTTTGTCTTCATCCAAGTATGCCATTTCCAGGCTCGCAGTGAGAGAACTCTTAAGTTAGACAAAGCCCTTTGATACTGTCCCTTCAGATGTTTGTTCTTCTTGTGATAGTTACACTGTGGACACATATTTTTCCATCACAAACATTCAACCTGAACCCTACTGCCATTGCTTACAGTACTTTGATATATTCTGCTGCACTTGATACTGGATTTAAGTGATCACTGGGATCCTTATCTGCCCTCTCAAAATACTATGAAAGCAAAGCCCAACCTAGCTATCAGATAAGGGTCCTGCCATGTTATACTCCTCAACAAAGCAAATTTTTCAGAGAAGTAAACTGTCTCCTCTTTTTGTTTTTACTGTTTATGGAGTTTTGTTTAGGATTTAGTTCAAGAGGGTCCTTGCAATACTCAGTCTCTCAACTCAGTGGGTACTGGCTGGGGGTCATAGATCACAAGCAAGTCCAAGAGAGGACAGATAATTTGGTTTGTAGGCCAGTGGGTGGTAGGCTGCCTCATAAGATTCAGAAGAAGGCATTCAGAAGATGAGGTCATAGTAGAGAAGCTAAATTAATCCCTTATAACAGGGTTGTCTGAGTAAGAACTGGGTAGATCTTCCATTTCAGGGCAGTTCCTTGTGAGAAGCTGCATGAACTGGAAGATGTATGGCCCAAATAAAAGAATAGATAAGCTAAAAATTTCCAAGAGATATTAGGTGTGAGATAGCTGAGTTGCTAAACCATTTTGTAACCTCAGTCTTAAAGCTATCTCTGCACACAGGGACTGGAAGTTAACAGATCTAATGTGCATTGAAAATAAAAAATATATGGAAATTCTAGAGGAGATCTGTGAACTTAGGTCAGCTGTCCTGACCACACAGTTGCAGAGTCATTTAGGTTGGAAATCATCTTTTCAGATCATCTAGTCAAGCAATGTCAGCTACAGCCAGTTGTCCAGGACCATGCACAGTCAGATTTTGAATACATCCTAGAATGAACATTCTACAACCTTCCACTTTAGGAATCATCCAGAAGGCAAATAAACAAAACGCAGGGTGTTTTGTCTGCCACATGGTTTTATAAAATCATGATTTGCCTCTATTTTCAATGGTGAATGTAATTCTACTACCAATATGGGAGAAGATTTGGAGAAGGGAAGCAGTAAATGATGGTGCATGCTAGGGTTCTGCAGTATGGAAAAGAGATAACCAAAAAGAAGCTATGTCAGAGTTACATAAAATACTGAGTATCATTTGGACCTTGGATATTATATGGCTGCTTACTGTGTCTTTCATGGAACATTAGCTGAAACTAATAGAAGGCAAGTTTAGTCAAAAAATTAGATGTTTCTTCATGTGGTATTAAAAAGAACTATGGATCCCCTCATCAAAGTAGGAACCTGGGGTGTGTATAAAACCAAGGAGAGATTGGGTAAGTTTGTAGAAGAGATATCCACTGAGGGTGCATAAACAGAAATACACCTACCTGGGGAAATCCCCAAGTAGATGTGTACATGAAAAAGTATTACAGGAAGGTATTGTGTATGCCCACCCACTTCTTACTCATCTCTAGTTGTTCACATATGCTTGCTGTGGTTTCTTGGTCTGGCCCAGAATTTCCATGTGTTCCTATAGCAGTGAACCCATAAGTGTTTCATTGCATACAACACAACATACAAACAACTCCCTGCTCTGGCTATGTAAAGCAGACATCTGTTTCTTCTTGTCTGCCACAAGGTTTCATATCACTGCATTCTTGGAAAATAAGGACCAACATCCTCTCCTCTCAGTGTTTAAATTCATATAAACTTAGTAGACAGCTAAAAACTCACCAGATGACGTGTAGCTAACTGCAGCACTTCTGTCTAGGGACTGCACTTTCACTTCTGCATATGTAGAATCTAAAACCAGGCAAAAATAACAGAGAAAACCAAGGAACAACTTAAATGGAACAAAAAATGACTGAAGTTATGAGAAATGCTGTACACAGCGCAGCAACTGATTTATGCGACTGTGTTTGACTATGCTTGATTAATATTTTTCTCAGTTGCATTCACAGCTGAGAGAACTTGCTATAGACAGAAACATTTATCTTCAGTGCAAACAGCAATAGAGTGGACATGGGTACCTGCACACATATTTTAAAAGGAAGTGAAGAAAAATATATAAGGTTGACTGTTTGTCTTATTCGCAGCTATATGTACGTGGTGAGATTGGCTACAACATCAAAGCAAACCTGGAAGCTGCAGATCATGCTAAATTTCAAGGGATTAATGATAAGATTGTATGAAAAGAGAGAACTGTTCTAACATCTGCAGATAAAAAATACAAATAGAAACTACTGTTTGTGTCAAAGAGATGGTGAAGTTAAAAATGAAGAAAAAATAAAATTAAACACAAAGTGCATGAAGTCTGTTATTTTAGGATGTAATTTTATTCAGATGTAGCAAAGCCAATACAAAATTTTATGCAATAATTCTTAGTGCATTAAAGCTATATCAGTTTTACATTAGAAGTTTACAAAGTCATTTATACTAAATCAAGCTAAATCTGCCCATGAAACATTTTATGCTTGATTAATTAAACATGTAGTTTATACAGACAAAGCCAGTCAAAAGAAATAAACCCTGGAGCAATGCCTCCCATGCTCAGCAAGCAGGAACACGCTATGCACGAGACTGCTTCAAACAACAGAAACATAGGCATTCAAACCCAGATCAGTTTGCTGCAGGAATCAGTCTGGCGCCTGAGAACATGCCTGGTTCAGGACCAGTCGGCATTCAACTGTGGAATAATCTCTCAGACTTATGGAATCTACTCTTAATATCACATAAGAAACTCTCCCTCATATGTGTGCCTTCACAAATAAAAATTAGACCTTCTAACAATCCCTTTTTGGGGGGTAAAAGACCTGGATGGACACCCCACCTGTGCATTTTTCACAGCATTGGCCCTCACATTTTCTTAGTCCTCTTTCAGGCTTTGGTGTTCCACAAAAGGGTGAAGAATACAAAGAAAGCTCATCTCAGACCAATTTACCTACCTTGGACATCAGTGACCTTCTGTAGTTTGGGCCTGGTTGATTCAGTCAAGTTCAAGTCAGCATAAACGAGTTTTTCTGACATTCTTGTTCCTCCTTTACTTTCGTCCCTCTCACTGCTGATTTTAAAATGGTACTGTGAACTGAGGGCGATTCACAGCCTTCTCCGCCATCAAACTTTCAGGAAGTAGTTCTTTCCTCTTTTACTCATGCAGAAATCAGTGACAAGCAAGGAAGCCTACTTCTAACTGATCTTTTTATAGCAGCCTGTTAAATGTAAGGTTGTGGATTGATGTGGTCATCTTTGTTGGCAAGTGCTTCTGGCTTTAGTAGTACTGGAGTCCAGAAGACAATGTTCAAAAGCAGACACCTGAAAGCATGATATGTTTGCTCTGATCCGTAGAGAAATGTACTCAGTGCTGATGAAACAGGACCCTGCCACACTTTGTGGCTCTTCATTTGTTTGCAGCTCTTTTAAACCAGAACCAAGCTGACTTGCTGTGGCCTGAGGCACGTGAGGTTTGTGCAGCTCAGGAACAGGTTCCTCTCCTCTGTAGGTAGCTTCTGATGGCAAATGGGAATTTGTAAAATGGGATCGGTCCAGTGTTTCAGGAAGGAAAAAGGGTGCTTAACATGCAAAGAGAGAATAGGTTAGTCTAGAGAAGACAAGCTGTAGGCTTTCCAGGTTTTTAATTCCCACATGACTAATGTTTTCACAGAGCAGGAGACAGTAGCTATGTGGACATCGTGCTGTGAATCATTGTTGGAGGAAATATCCTAGCTTGTAGCATCATTTAGAAATGCCAGATTCAGTTTTTGTGCTGATGGGAGATGTAATTGGACAGGAAAAACCTCATCCCCCAGCCTCATTTGCTGGTTGACAGCAGGATCAACAGGGAGTCAGTAGTGTGCCCTGGCAGCCAAGAGGGCAAACTGCATCCTGGGGTACGTCAAAACACAGTAGAACCAGCCAGCCAAAAGAAGTGATCATCCTGCTGTTTCAGCGTTGGTGCAGCCTCACCTTGTCTGACGTGCAGTTTTGTGCCTGTTGCGGTTTAACCCCAGCTGGCAACTAAGGTACTCACAGTTGCATGTTCACTCCCCTCCAGTGGGGTGGAGGAGAGAACCGGAGATGTGAAAGTAAGAAAACTCATGGGTTGAGGCAAAGACAGTTTAACAGTAAAGCAAAAGCCATGCAATGAAGCGAAGCAAAGCAAAGCAAACAATTAGTTCACTGATTCCCATCACAGGCAGGTGTTCAGACATCTTGAGAAAAGCAAGGGCTCCATCATGCATAACAGTTGCTTGGGAAAAGAGAACACCCTAATTCTGAATGTCTGCTGCTTGCTTCTTCTTCTCCCCAGCTTTATATTGCAGATCATGACTTCATATGGTATGGAAATCAGTTGGGGTCAGCTGTCCCAGCTGTGTCCCCTCCCAACTTCTTCACACTTCCAGCCTGCTCATTGGTGGGTGGGGTGAGAAGCAGAAAAGGCCTCAACACTGTGCAAGCACTGCTCAGCAATGACTAAAACATCCCCATGTTATCAACACTGTTTTCAGCACAAATCAAAACATTGTCCCATACTAGTTACTGTGAAGAAAATAAACTGTATCTCAGCCAACACCAGCCCAGGGCCCCATGATTTAAGAAGGATGTGAAGGTCTTTGAATGTGTCCAGGGCAACAAAGCTGGTGGAAGAGCTGGAAGGCATGTCCTGTGAGGAGCAGCCAAAGGATTCTGGGTTTGTCTGGTTTGGAGAGGAGGGTAAGGTGTGACCTCATGGCTCCCTACAGGTTCCTGAGGAGGGGAAGTGGAGAGGGAGGTACTGGTCTCATCTCCGTGGGATCCCATAGCATAAGCAGCAATACTGTGAGTTTTCTTTCACTCCTCTGCCAGACAGGTGGGTGTTGAAGCAAGCATGCAAAGACATGAAGGTCTGGAACCAGCATCCCATTCATCTGCAATTCAAAATGAAGTGGGTCAGAGCCTGGCAGTGAGAGCAGAGCATAGTGTTTTACTCCTGCCCATCAGTTTAAAAACTTGGTGAAACTCGGGTAAACATCATCTTAACATTGTTTTTTTAAAAGAAGGTTTAAGACCATTTCCTTATGTGAGTCACTACTGATTGAAAGATTGCTCTGGTTAGGCTTTCTGAACATTGCTCTTCTGTCTTTGTGTACTCTGGCATAGATAACCTCATGCTGGGTGCTGTAAGCATATCTTTGTATCAGCTATGTATAAAACAAAGACAAGACACAGGTGAGATGGAAGTTAAACATAAAGCTACATGAACTGTAAGAATGAGCAGATGATATAAGGAGTAAAAGTAAAATTGTAAGACACTATCAGTGGGCCATTAAAAGAACCATCAAAACATAAACTTTAGAAGGGTCAAAGAAAAACTTTAAAAATGGATGAAAATGGATGAAAATAAAAAGAAGATTATTGCAGGTCTCACAGGAGGGAGCAAATGGATGGGTTGTATGAGAGGGATTGTGGGATTGTGTAAAATTTAAGGGATATTCTAAGTGGATCATGGGAATGTGAAAAAAATATTACCAGACACTTAGGTAAGAGGTCAAAGGTAGGAAAAGAGGAAAACCAAACATGGTAAGACTGGAAGACAAAAAGGACAGTCCAGTGTACCTAAGCTGATTGTTGATCAGTATGTTTGTCTGACCAAACCCGATATGCGGTCGCTGCAAGCTAGACTATCTTATTAAACACTGTTCCTAACTATTTTCTGGGTGAGTATGCTCTCTATGCTATGTATACGTGTGTGTTTGTGGTTTTGGGGTGGGATGATCCATTAGGGAGCTTCAAGAAGGGCCTTTTATACATTCTCATCAATTTCAAAGGACTTTCAATATAGAAAAGTGCTTTCAATATAGAAAATTCTGGAAGATTTTTTCAGAGATACCAATAAGTAACATGGTTCTGAGATAACTACACTCAGGCATCAGACTTGTAGCAACATTTCTTCAGGTGTGATGTAGTGAAAGACAAAGGTACTCAAAGCTAGAAACAAGACAGAGTTTATCTCTCTGTAAGCCAGACAAATTATCTGGCTTATCCCAGTGACAGTGATGAACAAACAGAATGTTCCCAGATTAATACTAAAATGCTGTAGAAGACAGGCTCGTATACGTGATTGAAGGAGCAAGTCTGGAGTAAGTCTCCTGTCCTATTTTGCCTCAGTTGTGACAAGCCTGCAAATTTACCTTGTAGATAGTGGTGTTTCTGCTCAACAGTGGGATAAAGGTACAGGCATATATGGTCTCTACAACTGGAACAGCAAAATGGAAAAGAAACACACATAGGTTACCTGAAGGTTCCCCTGGCAACTCAATAATGTGCACAGGGAATTGGAGAAGCCAAAGGCAGCCAGTGCAAACAGAATGAGACCCAGAACAGTGGGGTACGTGGGGGAAGGGAAGAGGAAAGATGAGGCTTTAACCAAAGAACTACTTGGGTTTTGGTTGCAATGGGTGAGAGGATTAAAGGGTCACAAAGACGAAACTGTATTCTGTGGAAGGGCAAACACATTTGTCAGCTCCACAAGGTCTTAAATACTTTTTCTTTTAGATTTTTCTGTTCGTTTGTTTGTGGGGTTTTGTGTGGGGCTTGTTTTGGTTTGGTTTGTTTTGATTTGGTTTCACAAAAGGGAACTGCGTTACTAATTTGCCTGTTGTAAGATGAACTGAGTGAACTGAAATCATCCATCCAGTTACTGAACATTTTTAATTGCTGGTTGTCTGGAGTCATAAGCACAGCACATGATAGCATTAATTCCACAAATATATATGTAAAAATAGCGTCCCTCTTTACTATGGAATATTGCCCACACTAATCAGCTGATTCTGCTGCAGCTTGGGTGAGTGCTGACTGTGTGGGCTGGTGCTGTTTAAAGAAAGAAGTTGTTAATGCAATACCACCCTGAGTTGGTACTTTTGAACTCCATTTGACAAGAATAGCTCATGTATCATGAGGAGATGCTAATGGGGGGCTCCAGCTTTCCTGGTAAAAGTCCATAAATCTGACACTGAGATGATGCATAAGTTAATACTGGAGGCAGCACACACTGTAGTGTGTATTAAATATTCTGAGCTCTTGCTCAAAGACTTCTCAAGAGCAGGTAAATGCATACCCATTGTTTCTCTTTGTGACACTGTGTAGTTCCCACAAGACTAGGATGGGAAGCAGTAAATATCTTCAATATATTACAGATATTTTTAAATGGGGCTGTATGGATGAGACAACAGACCTGTATACATATATGCTGAGTTAATAATTATATTGCAATTCAGAAGCACCACAGTCTCTGTTTGACTCCCTAAACTTTGGTCAAGGGAACAGGCAATACCTCACAGCTTTTCCTAAGAAATAAGCCCTTTACCCACCCATAATAAACCTTCCAGTCCCACTTCATTCCTGGCATTACTCTTACCAGCTCTATTTGTATGTTTTCAAGATCAGTCACCTCCATCTTTTGAACATCACGGCCATGATCAGTTTTGAAAAGAAAGGCAAAGGAAGGGTAAGTTTTTAACATGCCAAGTTCTTGTCCAATACTTATATTGTCCAACCTCCAATCATAGGTGAAGAATATTTTTTGGGATCAGTTGAGTCAGATGGGCCTTTGTACTTCATCAAGAAAAGAGACTTGGAAAATCTTTGTCCTTTAAAGAACAGGACTGTGTCCTCAGTACCAAATGCAATAATGAGGCATGCTGCTCTCTTTACATGATGGGGCAGATCCAGGTGGACCATTGAGTATATTTGTGCTCTACAGTAGCTACTAATGGGGAATCAGTGGATTGCAGTTTCGTTAGCTTTTTGTGTAAGTCATCATAGCATTATATCATAGAATCACAGAACGGTAATTATTTGTAAAAATTGCCAAAACCACAATAACAATATATGAACTGCATCTGCTTGCAGTTATGAAAAGATCTTTAGCACCACTGTACAGCTCCCACAGGTAGAACAGTATCCGGACACTCACTATCTGAATATTTAAACACAAAGTGGTGCAGGTGTGAAATACCAGTTGGGCTTTTTCATTAAAAAATCCAGATTCAAAGATAAGTAGTCTGCAAATGAGCTATTTTGAAATAAATAAAATATTTAAAATTATGTATAGCTTATGAAAGAGGAAGGCAATAAACAGCTGGGGGAAAAAACACCTTTACAAAACCAAGCCTTTTTCACTAGTTTTTCACCTATTGGATATTACTCAGATAATGACTTTGTTATGGTTGTAGTAAAGAGGACTATTAAAACAAAAAACAAATATAGGGATTGCTGTGGAGGGACTCTTCATTAGGGACTGTAGCAATCGGACAGGGGTAACGGGTTCAAACTTAAACAGGAGAGGTTTAGATTGGATATAAGGAAGAAATTCTTTCCTGTTAGGGTGATGAGGCACTGGAATGGGTTGCCCAAGGAAGCTGTGAATGCTCCATCCCTGGCAGTGTTTCAGGCCAGGTTGGTTGAAGCTTTGGGTGGCACGGTTTAGTGTGAGGTGTCCCTGCTTATGGCAGGGGGGTTGGAACTAGATGGTCTTAATGTCCTTTCCAACCCTAACTATTCTATGATTCCATGTGGGAGAGGGTTAGAAGGAAGAATGTAAATGGAAAACCCCACTCAAACTTCATATCCAGCAACTCGCATGTTTTCTCTTCAAACTGCTCCAAGGGTTCTGTGTATGTGCTTCACAACCTACTGAGTGTTGTGGTTTAAACCCAACCATGTAGCTCAACCCCAGCAACTCACTCAACCCCCCTTTCTTGCCCTCCCTCTGGTCCCAGAGGGATGGGGAGGAGAATCAAAAGAATGCAACTCCCACAGGTTGAGATAAGAAGAGTTTAGTAACTAAGGTACAACACAAACCACTGCTGCTACCACCAATAATAATAATGATAAAGGAAATAACAAGGGAAGAGAATACAGCACCTCACCACCCATCGACAGATAACTCACTCTCCATGCTGCCTGACCGAGCAGCGGCTTATACCTCCTCCAACCCCCCAGAGAGAACTAGCCCTTCCTGGCAACTCTCAGTTACATCGTGGGCATGACGTGCTATGGTATGGAATACCTCTTTGGTCAGTTTGGGGCAGGTGTCCTGTCCCTGCTTCCTCCCGGCCTCCCCTCCTCCCTGGCAGAGCATGAGACTCACAAAGTCCTTGGTCAGAGTAAAACATTCGAGCAGTANCGTGCTATGGTATGGAATACCTCTTTGGTCAGTTTGGGGCAGGTGTCCTGTCCCTGCTTCCTCTTGGCATCCCCTCCTCCCTGGCATGAGACTCACAAAGTCCTTGGTCAGAGTAAACATCAGTGTTACCAGCTCTGCTCCCAGACTGAGTCAAAACACAGAGCTGCACCAGCTACTAAGACGGAGAAAAATAACTGCTACTGCTGAACCCAGGACACTGAGCAAATGTGGATTTTTGTGGTCATTAATCTGCTTGTTTAC
Organism: Agapornis roseicollis; assembly: GCA_002631895.1. Taxonomy (NCBI): domain Eukaryota; kingdom Metazoa; phylum Chordata; class Aves; order Psittaciformes; family Psittacidae; genus Agapornis; species Agapornis roseicollis. Next base: position 307,227 of record NDXB01009801.1, read on the forward strand.
TGTAATGTCCCCAGACCTAAATAACTGGGAGATATTTTCTGACATGTGAAAGAGTTGAAAAAACCTGAAACTTTTGTGAGACCAAAATTATTTTCTAATATAAATAAAGAGTTTCAGCTACCAATGCAGAAAAACATCAAAAATGTTAAGCATCTCTTCTGAAACTAATAAAATGTTTAGTATTTTTGAAACAAAACATTTCTATTTTTTATTTCAGGATGATCTTTTCAGATAAATCAACTGCTTCTTTTTTACCTCAAATCATCTTTAAAAAAACATTGTTACAAAAATAAAGAATAAATGTTTCTTCTAAATTGATTGTATTTTTTCCCCTGAGTAATTCACAACCAAAAATTCCCTGTTTGTGTCACAAGCACAAAAAAGATTTCTAAACTGGGTATTTCAAGAACAGCCACGATTAAGGCGAGCTACTTCACCCAAAGTTCCCCCATTTCAGATGAACTCTGACACATTGCATGCAAGCCACTTTTTACAGTTGTGTAAAAAGGGAACCGAAAACATCTGAACAAAATAAAGCCACTGTGACTTACAAACACTTCATCAGTGTAAACTTTTTCTTTCTGTATCTGGATAGCATTAAACTGCCTATTTCTTTTTCACTAATACCCCCCGCCCCCAAATAACATCCTTGTCTTTTAAGGCCCACAGTGGCACTTTGTTCTTCTAAACTCCAGCTGTTTTAACATCAGACATCTATCCTTAGTGGTTGCCTTTATAGACAATGGAAGAAACAACAAGTTCCAGGAATGTCCTATTCTATTCCTATGGAGACATTTAAGACCATCAGGAAGAAGCAACCTTTGGAGGTGTACACGTCTCTACTTAATGCAGAAGAAACCAAGTAAACTAACCTTTGAAGAGCTTCAGTGAGGGAAAACATGGGTATTTCACATCTGAATCCTGTCTGAACTGACCTGTGGTTTGGATGAATCAGAAGTTACACTCCCAGAAACATTTTCTAGCTTTGTGTTAGGTGATCGCTTCAGCCATATCTAGTTTGTTCTGGCTGTGGTTTTCACTTGCAGATGGGATCAGTTTATTTACCAAGTGCTATCTGGGACACCACAGGGTATCTCAGGTAGCTGCATGGGGCTAGCAGGCATGACACAGGACCTGCAGAAGACCTGGCTTCTTCTAGACTGTCAGAGGCCATGCCAACTAAGGTTTTCAAATGGCCTCAGACACTTACCAGTTACTTTAGCCAGTTACTTTACCAGTTACTTTAGCCAGTTGAGCCCATATGTTTTCAAGCCAATATACTTGGAGCATGACCTTTTAAAAAGGGAGATGTGAAGAAAGTCTTTACAGCTTACAGAGAAGTAGATGTTGCCATTTGGGAAGACACCTGCTATCACAATGTCATATCCAGGCAATTTTCCATGAGGGCTGAATATCCAAATGCCATCCAGCCAGTAGTATGGACCTGCAGCTCAAATGTCATTGGCTCCTGTTCATCATGGTCCTGGTAGAGGTAGACCATGTTTGAAGGATCCAAGAAGGTGGAGAAATGCTGCAGTGGAGACTCAGGCTGGCCAGAACAAAAACATGGGAGGAACAAGCAGAAGAGCGTACCCTAGATTCTTGAGAACTGCCAACATCAACAGTACCACTGGAGTTTCTGAGTCTTGCCAACACCTTAGGCAGCTATTGTGTTACAAGTGGCCCGGTCTATATGGAAGCTCATGAAGCTGGGCCTGTTGCCAAAAAGGAGAAGTGCAAACTGACTGTTCTAAATCCAATATAATACATAGGAAAGATCAACACTTTACATAATATGCCCTGGCACCCTGCCTCAGTGAAACCGTACTAGGCCATGCCATATACATCTTAAAACATTTCAATAGCTCTTTTGTACTGCAGAACCAAAAAAACCCAACAAGATGTGTACCTCCCACCCAGTATTCCTCAGGGTGGGTGAATGCTGACTCTTCTCACCAGGGAAAAAAGGCTCTTCTGACTAACTTGTCTTTCTGTTGAAATGAACCCTGACTGTGTAATCCTATTGTCTGGTGCAATGATTACTGGCAAGTTTGTTGGAAATGGGCTAGTGAGTCTTACAGCCATGGTTTATCAGAGGAAGCTGCTGTGGCACATGAAAATAGGGACTGTAGTGGAATGGTAGAAGGGGAAAAATGCTTTTGCATGTGTTATGCCTTGGTGGAATTGAGTGGAAAGAGAAAAGGCACCATCTGTTACCACGCTTAAGACCTTTTAGTATAATGGTATGAAAAACAAAGAGCCTCCATAGGTTTCCATCTGGTTCTGCCAGGAAGTACCTTGTGCATTTCTTCCCCAATTTGGTCAGTTGCATAATCCACTATAGCCCAGTGACTATAGTGGCTATAGGCATAGCCCAGGTCTGTCAGTTTTAAATGACATGGGAGTTCATTCCTATTTACTTGCTAGGAAAGCCTAGCAAAGCCCATTTCTATTTGTCTGCTGAGACAAGTGCTTGCAGAACAGATAAATAACAGAGAAGAAGGGATATCTAATCTCATCTTCAGGGACAAAGCTTAAACATATCAGATTGCATACAGGTTGCTTGAATCCCAGGTTATGTTGTTGAGAGTCCTGCTGTGGACAGCAAGTGTATTTGTGGTTTGTTTTGTGAATTATGTTAGTACAATGCCAAAATTTTAAGTTTTCTCTGCTCTGGAGAGCCCCAACACACTATTCTGGGGGACACCAAGCTGTGTGGTTGGGTGGATACGCTGGAGGGAAGGACTGCCATCCAGAGGGACCTT
>NDXB01009802.1:0-89495 GCA_002631895.1 Agapornis roseicollis
GTTGGAACTGGATGATCTTAAGGTCCTTTCCAACCCTAACTATTCTATGATTCTATGAAAGTATTTTCCTTGCCTTTTTTTTTTCCCCTTTTTACATAAAACCAGAAAGATGCACAACCAAGACTGCCAGCCTGTCGTTGCAACACTCTTCCCTCCTGGATATCGCTTCTGTAAGCAAAAAGCAAATTAGAAGCCATAATTTCAAAAGGACAACAGGTCCCCTATGAATGTGTTCCTTTCCTAGGCCAGATAAACTTATAGGCCATGACAAAAGGACAGCTTAAGAGTACCAAGGTACATAAAGTTAGTCCAGTTTACAAACTCTGAGCCATTTTCCTCCATTCACACCAGGAAAACAAAAGGCAGTTCTCCAGGCAAGTCATCAAACTGCAGTTTCAGCCTGAAGACACCGGGAAGCAGCACAGATATGAAGGCAGCATTTGTTGTCCTCAGGGTTTCTCAAAGATGGGAGAACTCTGGCGACAGCACTCCAAGGGCTACAAGGAGGAAAACTGTCTCTATCACCACTATTAAAACTAAATACTAAATAAAAAGTCCCATTACTTTTCCTGCCTTTCAGGGTCTGCACTGGTCATTTTGACACCTTGAACACCTTCACAGTGACAACAGCCGAACAATTAGAACATTTAAAAGACCGTTTTAAACACAAATAGGAGACTCAAGGTGTTAAAACCAAAATGGAAAGATGGTAAGAAAATATCATCATTTGACAACCATTCCCCACAGCATCCTTGTCTCTAAACTGGACATGCACAGATTTAACAGATGGACCACTCAGTGGATGAGGAATTAGCTGGATGGTTGCACTCAAAGGGTTGTGGTCAACAGATCGATGTTGGAGATTGGAGATGGAGACTGGTTGTAAGTGGCATTCCTTGGGGGTCGGTACTGGGAATGGTGCTGTTCAACACCTTTGGTAGCGAGGAGGGACAGTGGGATCAAGTGCACTCTCAGCAAGTCTGCTGATGACACTAAGCTGTGTGGTGCAGTCAACACGCTGAAGGGAAGGGATGTCATCCAGAAGGACGTAGATAGACTGAAGAGGTGTGCCAGCACAAACCTCACAAAGTTCAACAAGGCCAAGAGCAAGGTCCCAGATGTGGCTTGTGGCAATCCCAAGCACACACAAACACAGGCTGGGTGGAGAATGAATTGATAGCAGCCCTGTGGACGACTTGGGGGTGTTTGTTGATAAGTGCAATATGATACAGCAGCATGCATTCATAGCCCAGAAACCAACTGTGTCCTGGGCTGCATCAAAAGGAACATGACCAGAAGGTCAAGGGAGGGAATACTCTTCTTCTACTCTGCTCTGGTGAGATCTCATCTGGAGTACTGCATTGAACTCTGGGGACCCCAGTGTAAGAAGAATGCGGACCTGCTGAAGCGAATCAAGAGGATCATCACAAAGATGATCAGAGGAAACGTGCAACACCAGGTTATAGGGAGCCTGGAGCAACCTGGTCTAGTGGAAGGTGACCCTGCCCATGGCAGGGGGTTGTAACTGGATAAGCTTAAAGGTCCCTTCCAACCCAAACCATTCTATGATTATATGAAATAAAGGGGACACCTTCTGAAGACACAGAAGAGGTTTTTCAAAGAGCTGGCTGAAAGAAACCTTCATGCACCAAAATATCATCAGATACTTGATCCACCCTCCACCTGCGTAATGCTCAAAGGAGCTCACAGAAAAGTAACTATGGAAAAAACCAAGAACACACCAGCAAAAAAGACCAAACACAAATAATCAAACAAAAGAAGAAACCTGTAATAGGTATAAATTCAGTTTAAACTGCAAAATTAACATTTGCCCTGGAAGTATTTTGTGAGGTCCATGTACTGCAAAAATGGCATGAACTGCTGAGTGATAATACTGAGATGGTATATACCAAATGCAAATGCAAAAGCACTCTCCATAATCAAAACAAACTTGGAGATACCACTGGCTAAGAAAACCTGCAGTGTTTCATTTAGGAAGCATGGGCCAAACAGCTGGAGATGGCAACAGCCATAAAACTCTTGGTAAATGAGTGCCTTGCATAGCTCTAATATCACCAGCCATCAAGCATCTCAAGGGGGCTTATAGGGATGCTGGGGAGGGGCTCTTCATTAGGGACTGTAGTGACAGGACAAGGGGTAACGGGGTCAAACTTAAACAGGGGAGGTTTAGATTGGATCTAAGGAAGAAATTCTTTCCTGTTAGGGTGGTGAGGCACTGGAATGGGTTGCCCAGGGAGGTTGTGAGTGCTCCATCCCTGGTGGTATTCAAGGCCAGGTTGCACAAAGCTTTGTGTGGCACGGTTTAGTGTGGGGTGTCCCTGCTTATGGCAGGGGGTTGGAACTGGATGATCTTAAGGTCCTTTTCAACCCTAACTATTCTATGATTCTATGATCATCAGGACTAACAAAAGCTTTATGACTTCTCTAAGTATTAGACAGTGCCTTATGACTAGATTTGCCTCAGCAAGAACTGCTCCCTGGGTATAAGAAAAGATCATTGAGTGAAAAAGATTAAACAAAATCACATATCCAATTCCAATACTTTTCATGAGTCTATTTCTGGAGCAACCTGCTCCACTTCAGAGCTTCTGCGGACTCTCATGACAGATAAAGCATAACACACAACCCCTGAAGCTATCCCCATGCTAGTTTGCAATTTTAAGAAGGTACTTGCAGGCCAAATTTTGCGCCTATTTTGCCCACAGCTGGTTCACGTTGCTACTGTGGACATTCCACCTCCATACAATGAGCCTGCACTATTCAAATCTACACTTGCACTTTGTTAGGCATGGGGGAAGTGACAGCACCTCTCTTCCTTAAGGAAAGCTTTGCTATTGCACGCATTAACAGCTGAAGGAAACTGTTTCCAAGAAGAGTCAAATTTACAAAGCACACAGCCTGTAATGCTGGAGGGCTGTGTGTAAGAAGATTAAAGCACAGCCCATTTCAAATTTCCTAAGCTTAAAAAAATATACGGCAAAGGCCTCGCAGGACTGGAGAACCCACTTGTTCTTGAAGATCTAATTAAAGCAGTATTATGGAATAAAAGCACACACTGGGGAAAGGGGAAGACATTCAGCATCATAATCTCTACAGATCCACAAAAGACATCCCCAAAGCAGAAGGAGCACATGCAGTTTTCTGCTAATCTGTGGTTTAGTAGAGTGCTCTAACTTAAAGTGCAGTAAGTAGATCTAAACTTCCAAGTCATTTCCTCATAACAAGGGCAAAAGGCCCCTATTAAAGTCTGATTTCCCCACTACCTGCATGACCACATTGACAAGATCTTCAGCTATGCCATCTCCTACTGAATCTGCACTTTTGCAAATAAAGGCATAAATGGATATTCCTTGCTAATCTTCACACTAGTACCAAGCATTCTTGATAGAAATTTTCTTGTCCTGAAATTATCTTCTGCTGTTGCCCTAGAGCTGTTAAAAGGCACAACCAAACCCTGCACCACATTAGGATGAGTGTAGAAGGATGCAGGACTTACGGCAGCACTGCTAACAACAAACCTTTCAGGAGAAACAAAACAGGAGCTCCTACAGCACTGTCTAACCTAGACTGATGGTAGTGAAGTTGTTGCAGGAGTCTTCCAGGCTTCAACATGCCACAGAAAGAATTGCCTTATTGAAAACAGCAATGTCAGGATAAAAGGAGGAGCAAGAACCCAGAATTAACCCACTGCAACTAAAGAACACCATCCACACAACATCTTCAACAAGCAATGAGGGTACCTTGTGGACACAACATACACCTCTAGCACAGTAGCCTGAACAGTAACATGGCCAACACCAAACTGGTTACATGCAGCAGGCTAACAGTGTGGGATGGTGACCTCTCGAGTAGTCACAGCCACATGTTGCTCAACAGATAAAGGACCTGTCTATCTGCACATCTGCATCTGGCTTAGTGTATCTCTTTGTGAAGGTAGCACTTCTTATTGCAAAGTCCTGCAGTCATTGCTATTCTCTGAATAACAGTTCATAGTCAATTCAGTCCTGCATGTTTCACAGACCCATCAGATGATGGTTCAGAGTATCCCTCCTATTTCATTGCCTGCAACTCACCTTCAGTCCCTTGTCTAAGTAATTTGATTCAAACCACACTGGTCCTTAAAGTGTTACAGAACCTAAGATCTACACCAATATCTGATGTGGATAACAGCTTTCACAGAATTGCATTCTCACCGAGACACACAAAATATACTGTTAAAGGTCTACTGAAATCCCTTGGGCACCATTGTATAGACATGCCATTGTTTGTACATGCTGTTATTCTGTCATTCAAAATGCAATTTCTCTCCCATATACCCACAAACATTCCTCCTTTTAATAAAAGGCAGAAGAGCAGCATTAGCCTCTGAAGCAGAGATTTAGGCTCCTTTCTGGGACAACTATCTGATGAAACTATCCTGGAACACATAGTGCACACACTACAAAACCTGTGTGGAAACACATGGATATGATAAAGCGCATTTGCCCAAGGCAACATTTCCATGCTTTTGCCTCAAGGTCCTCATCTTGCAGGAAGTCCAGTAAGGCAATTTCAATCTTCAGACCCTCTCCCAGCCTCCAGGGTTGCGCAAACCTCAAATTAACCACAAGAACACTGATAAAACCAAAGTAGTCCAACGGGAGTTGTGCAGTCAAGCCTAGGGATGAACACAACTGAATGACTGGCAGAAGCAAAACTGTTATAACCCAGTCTGTCTCAGCCTGCTGTGACAAGCAGCAGTTCAGAATGCATATTTCAGGCACAGGAATAGAAACAAGTGTCCTAATTACCTCTTCTCTAAATCTCTTCCTCTTGCTGCATAGAGGTCAGAAAGAACAGAGTATCAATTAGAAATTATACACAGATTAGAAAGAGTATCAAATGCACCTAGTGCAACAGAGATACTACTGCATCTAAAGTCTGTGCAAATCTGTGAAGAGATATATTGTCATATTCTACATAAACGAAAAGGTTGATCTTATAGTACACAAGCTAAAAAATAACTCGCATATTATTTATTCTGTCAGTTTTCAGAGATAAACACAGAAGGCTTTACCACTTTCCACACCTAAGTCTACTTTTCCAGTCAAGCTGGTCTCCACACAGCTTAGAATAACTAAGCTGCGTGCCAGCAAATCTGAACATGCACGGTGACAGTCTGAGCGGTCACCTAATAGCAAATCTAACATACCCAGTCCAGTCAGAGTTTTACCTTTCCTTAAGTCTTAAGCATATATTAAAGAGTCACCTTTTAAAAAACAAGAAAAGGATTGATGGAAACAGAGTTCAAAGTGTACTTATTTCAAAAACACCTGAGGAAGAAAATTAACTCACACATTCTTTACACTTATTGGCAAAACTCTGCTACACTACCACATGCGTAATAGTTACTAGTTTCTCACTGGCCCACTGGTCTTCAAGTTGTCACAATGACAGCAGTCATTTTCTGCAGTTTCAGGGAAAGAAAATCCACTTCTAACAGCTGCCTGATGAATTTTTAAGAGCAGATGTATAAATAACGTCACTGCATGTGTGGAAACCTTGCAGAAGACATTTGGAAGCCTCCAATAAAGTGTTTTTATTTAAATACCTGCATGACCTGTTTGACAGTTCCTCTGCTTTAATAAGTCTATTTCCATTTTCCTATACAGATGAAAGCAGAGACTTTTAACCAGCTCTAAAGTACCAAGAAAATATAGTAAAACCAGATCTAACAGATAAGCACTACTATATGAGGAATCTACTAAACCCTAGAACAAAGCAATGCTAAACCCCTCCTTGCCTCACTTTCTTAAAAAATGCCAATAAAAACACACTCTTGCATGTTCACATGACTAGACAAGCCAGTTCACAGCCGACTTCTTGGAGATCAAAGCAACTAAACAGAAGATTTTTACCACACGTAAAACAGAACCACCTGCCTTGACCCTTTTCTTCCCTGAGGAAGGAAGCTCTCTTCTAAAGCTGAGAACCAACCTCCCTTAAATCAGAGTCCAACTTTAGCAGCTTCACTGCTGCTTCAATCCCAAGCAAGCAGGTCATAGCTACTTCAATCCCAGGCATTACACAGGAAAACCCCTAGTTTCAAGCAGGTAAATAACCAGACCATTCAGACAGTATGAACATGGGGTTAAACAGGCAGTCAACTTTTCTACAGACACGCAGTCTATTTTGCATGCAGTTACAATTCATAGCATATGAATTAAAATGATACATAAATAAATAAATAAGTAAAGTATTTCTGAGTACACATCCTCTGGGCTTAATGGGTCTCCATGAGTGTCACTGATGGCCAGTCCCACTTTATGAAGTCAGCGGACTAAATACACTGTATAATACACCTTCACTGCTTAGGTACAACTAGACAACTAACCCATGACAATTCACTGATAACATGACAAACTCACCTCATCATCACTGTCTGATGTTTCTGAGTCTGAAGATGCTGTAGGTTTGCTCACAGGTGGCTCCTTTTCTTCAGAGTCACTACGCTTCCGTTTGGCCAATGACAAGAGCTCCTGGTGTGGAAAACCACACTTAGTTTAAAACATTGTAATTAGTTTTACCAATACAGGTCAGAATATATGCACCTTCTCTGTGATATCTGAGCACATCCCAGCAACAGGATTATTCCCACTGACAAATGGACAAAGTCTACTTGTGTTTCACAAACATATATATACACACACAAACACGATTCTAATACTGCTGGATGCTACAAAAGGATTTTGAGGATAACAAGTTGCAATAAGTAAATAATATTGTAATATACTACCATAATTAATCTCTTAGTATGACACTGAGGGTGGTGAGGCACTGGCACAGGCTGCTCAAAGAAGAAGTAAATGCACCATCCCTGGCAGTGTTGAAGGCCACGTTGGACAGAGCCTTAGGCGACCTGTTCCAGTGTGAGTTGCCATGGTTTAAAGTCTAACTATTTGGCTCTCTGGGAAGGCAGTCTGGAAGAAGTGGAAAAAGTCTCTTGTCTTGCCCCACCTTGGGGAAGGAAGAAGGGGTGGAGTGAGCAAGCAGCTGCATGGTTCTGAGTTACCAACTGGGCTTAAACCACATCAGAAGTCCTCATCCATGGTGAGGGGGTTGAAACTAGATGATTTTAAGGTCCTTTACAACCCTAACTATTCTATGACTCTATGATATAAGACAGATTACCTTCAGAGTCATGTCCAGATCTGTTTTATTTGGACTGGATAATAATTCAAAAATGCCCAAACTACAGTTGTGCAGCACTAACCCGAAAAGCCACATCCCACTAGAGAGCAGCTTCCTCTGCTAAAGAGATGTTTGCAATTAAACACTTTAAAAGGGAAATTACCACAATGTCATGGCTGATAATATTTGTCAGCCTGTTCAAATCCTTTTCACTGTCCCTATATACCACAGAAAACCTTGGATAGACACAGAGCAGGCATCAAGCTCAAACTCTGTGAGACTAAATACAGCTGTTCTCTTCTAAAGAACTTTCAAAGGGAATACACACCAGTACAAAGAACTAAAGGGCTCCCAAATAATCTCATAATCTGCTGCTCATACCTTGTTCAGATGAGAGAAGCAGCAGTATGAAACGACCATTTCTGAAGCTGCATTACTGTCTTTGTAGTCTATGACATAATTTATTCTTAAAAACATTGCTCTGGGGCTGAATCTTAGCCGTGCACAGAAATACAGTCACATCAACTTCTGCAGTGCTGGGAAGTCAACACTAAATCTGTTTGCACTAGTTTCACAACGGAAGATTATCTCCCAACGGATTATAATCTAGTACCTCAAACGAGAACATAAACACTGCAGAAACTCATGGCCTAGGCAACTCACCAACAAAGACACCTTCCATTACTGTTGGCATTTTTACAAGCCTTTCTCTGAAGAAGGCATGCAATATCAGAGCACATCTGTAAAACTAACTACTGTTCAGGAAGCTCCTGATGTTCTCTACAAACTTTTTCCAGAAATTCTCTCACAACTGTCTCTAGGTAGTCCTTCAACCCAGATTATCTTCTCCCCAGATGGTATTTTAGCATATTTACCACTACTTTTATTTTAAGCAATTTTCCTTCTTTCTACCCCTGTTCTGTTTACTGAGATACTATACTGGAAAGGCTCCCAAGGATTCCAAAAGCCTAAATCCCGAAGGGAAGCTGTCAAACATTTAACCTACAAAGGCCTCACTCAGTATACTCTCATCTTTCAACCATACCACAAAAGCATGGCTTCCCTTCTACCTAATCTTCACTCTTGCACCTAGGTACCCCTGCTGTTAGTTACTATAAACAGCTCAGCAGAGGAGGAAGAACCTCAGGTACTCGGGTACAGCTGCAGATGCATGCTTCCAGTGAAGGATGGCACAGAAGCAGAACGATGAGTTTATTCCTGCCGCCATCACTCCAATTGCCTGATCTACACTCGAGCTAGTCCAACTGTTCTATTTTCAAGCTCTGAAGAAACTATCAAACTAATGTGCTACTGGTGAGACGTTGGCAGCTCTAAAGACTCTAAAGGCATGCAAGATCAACATCAGGGCACGCTCTGCTCCAGCATATTTGTCTGACAGAGCCTCCAATTTGACTTTTCTGAAGCTTCAAGTTGCAAAACTATTTTTAAGTGTTTGGGAAGGCTTTTTATTGCAACTTAGCAACAGTTTCTATATCAGAAACCCTAAAGGTCCAGCACATAAATTACATCTGACATGTAGGCTTCAGCATATTTAAACAGCCAAACTTCTTGGAACAAGCACTGTCATACAGGCTGTAACACAATTCACCTATGTCTTTATTTATCATTTGAATCACATCATGAACACCTCATACACAGAGAGGTAAGTCTTTGAAAGTAGCTCCCTCCAAAGAGGAAGACACCCCCTTTGAAGGCCTGTAAGGGTTAAACTTCAGAATAGGCTGCCCATAGAAATGGTAAATGCTCCATTCCCGGCCAAGTTGGACAAAGGCTTGGGCAACATGGTCTAGTGTGAGGCAAGCTGGAACTGGATGATCTTAGCCTCCTTTCCAACACTAACTATTCTATGATTCTATGAACTGACACCAGAAGTAGCACTCCAAATCCGAGATGCCTTTATGATAAGTAAATACTTCTCCTTGTTACATGTGATGGTATATACATTATGTGATTGTATATGCAGGCTCCTAACTCTGTGCAGTTTGCCACCAATAAAGCTCAGGCTCCAAGACTGAGGAGGGAGCACAGAACACGCATTAACCACCCCCACCCACCCCCCGGGCACACGCCTGCCCCGAGGGGCTCACCGGGACGCAGGGACCTGACATAACACGCTGCTCTCCCGCCGCGCGAAAGCAGCACTGTAAAGTTGCCCAGCCCTTTGGGCCTCTAGTCCACTACCCGAGGGGTGACGACAGCCGGGCCTCGCTTCCCCCCTTCTTGGGGCCTGAACCGCTCCAGAGCATCGCCCCCTCGGTCCCGCCCTCCTGCAAGCACCAGGCCTAGCTACGAAGAGCCCCCCCCCTCCCCCCGAAACCCGTCAGGGATCCGGCGGAGGAGAACGGGCCTCTTTCCCGCGGGGTCCCTCATGGGGCTGAGGAGAAGGACGGCTGCTCTCGACCCCTGGGCGGGAGCAAGGGAACGAGGGAGGGATGGTGGCACCAAGCCCTGCTTGGGCCCGGAGATCTCAGGCCCCGCGTTCAGGCCGGGCCTGCCCCGCGCACCTGATCTAGGTTCTCCTCGCTACCGCTATCCTCAGTATCGGAGTCGATAAGGACGCGGCCTTTCCGCTTCTTCACCATGGCGGAGCCGGTTGTTCCGCCTCACTACCTCCCACCCTCCCCGCCCTCGGCGGCAGCGGCGGCGCGGCGGCGCTCGCAGCGGCCCGGCCTGCCCCGCGCCGCCCGCCCGCCCGGGACACAAAGGGCACCACGCATGCGCACCGCGTCGGGGCGGGAAGAAGGGCGGGAAGAGAGGAGGGGCTGCCGCTTTGTGAGGGGAGAGGGGTAGAGACTGACGCTACCGCTTAATCTGTGTGCTTTTCCCGTCAGGGTGGTTTTGCAGCTCTGCGAACACTTTAATAGCCTACGCTGAGCAGTGAAGTCTCTGAAGGAATACTTCCCCTCCGCTCTCGGGGTGGGAAGTTCGGTGTCTGTAGCCGCCGGCGGAACTTGAGCGGTGTGGTACGTGTTGCCCCGCCGGGCCCGGAAGCGCTGTGACCCGCTATTACCTCAGCGTTGGGCAGTCGGCCGCCGATCGGGGTTTGAGGTGGTTGCGCTTGTGGTAAGCCCGTTATTACTTATTGCCGTGTGTTGGCTTTGCGTCTGCTGTTCGGGTGTCGGGAAGGCGAGCAGGATCTGAGCCCCGTGCGCAGGCTTCTCGGGGGGTACTGTGAGGGGTGAGGAAGGTCGTCGTTGGAAGCTGAGGTTTGGAACTGCTGGGTAGTGGATCGGTGCTGGTAGAACGTTACGTAGGGACGAGAAGCTGACAAAAAGTGTATTAAAATTTACCATTTTCGTTTTCATGGTACCTGGGGTGGGGGGAGGGGGAAGAGAGCAAGGGCGAGACAGTGCTTTTTGTACATCTTTCCTAGAATCATTAGATGATCTTAAGGTCCATTCCAACCCTAACTATTCGATGATTCTAATAATAAAATGGTTTGGGTTGGAAAGGACCTTAAGATCATCTCGTTCCAACCACCTTGTTCTTAGAGCAACCTGGTTAGTGGAAGATGTCTCTTCCTATGGCAGGGGGTTGGAACTGGATGAGCTTTGAGGACACTTCCAAACCAAACCAGTCTGTGATTCTGTGAATTTATTTGGTCTCTACAGGCCTGTCTGTAATCCCAAGCCAGATACAGTGAGGGAGGAGGGGGCTGGATGACTTAAGGAAGGAGTATATAGGACTGCATATGCTGCTGTAGGCCTTCATATGTCAAAACTTTTATCATCCAGGACTGTCAGATGAGACTGTTGTTATAGTCCAGACAGCAACAGGCTCTATCTATTGTGAATTTCTGATTTCCTTGCAGGGGATGCTATTTTATAGCTCTATAGATGGCATCTTTCAGAAACCTTCTTCTTGAGGTTATATTTGCTGGTGTTACTTATAATACCTAAACTTAGTTATAGTAAAAGGGTAAATGGGAATGCCTTTTTTTCCTATTTTCAGTTTTATTTGAAATATTTTACTCAGTTTTTCTTAGTTGCATGGGTATCATATTACAGGGAGAGGGGAACACACAGGGTGGAAAATCATTAAGTAAACAAGAACTCTAAGGAAGTGTAATACTTGATGTTATTCCTCTTTCCAGTGGCTCAGATTTCTAGTTAATATCTGTTTTAAAAATTAAACAGTTTTACAAGCATCCCATATGGAATTTTTTAATCTTTCTCCTTTGGATTAAAAGTGGGGATAAACTGAGGTAGTTCTGGATACGAGTTTTGTTATTTTCAGTTTCGAACCTGTTAACTGCCTTACAGAACTGAATTCTTCAAGTGTACCAATATGGCTCTGGCTGCCATGTTGCTGAACAATGCTTACTTTTGTGGGAGATACTGCAGGCATAAAATGTTGCAGCCCGTACTTGGACCTCTTCTCTGTGATTCCGTGTCAAAATTGTACAGCAGCTACAGGAGGCCAGGGTCACAGCCTGAGAAAAAAACAACTTGGCAAAATGTGGATCTCAGTTTTAAGAAGAGCATTGAAGTCTTAAAGACCCAGCTAAGCATGCTGAAGAAGGAGACTGAAGATCACTTAACTGGACCTGGAGGCCAATCATTAGCCCATTACTTGGTGGAACAGACAAGGGTGGCATGGGAGTTTCGGGGCCAAGAAGATTTAAATAAATGGGTTATTTCATCTGATGTAGAGATTGGAGGAAAAAGTGAAGTTTACCTCAAACTGGGTAGGAATAACCAGACTGCCCTGCTGTATGGAATTCTCAATACAGAAGTACCTCGTGATGGGGAGACAAAATACAGTGGATATTGTAGCATGAGATCTAAACCACTAGTGGTAAGTACAGCCTTGTGTTTGCACAGCTTCTGTTATTGAATCCCAGTGACAACAGCTGGGTCGTTGTTTGCTGCAGTTGAAGCTGATCCATTTCAAGGGTATTAAATATTTCTTCAGGGATGTAATTGCTGCTGTATCCTCTGACCTGGTAGGAACTGAAACTTTGTCTTGGAATTTGTTTTCCTGTCTTAGAAAAGGAATGTTTGATTGTTTGCTTATGCACAGTAAGGCACCATTAGATCAGACAGCCCTGTTTGTAGTCTCCTTGCAAATAAAGGACCTGTAATGGACTTTATATCCAAAATTGGTTTGATTAATAGAAGTCTCTCTAACTTTGAGGAATGTGTCATAAAGAAAAATTTTCTGGGGTTTAACTCGGTATACTCATCAAACTTGGATTAGGTGAAAGAGCTCATGTTTTTTTTCACAGAAAGAGAATAATGCTTTGAAAAGTTCCTAATGAAAAAGCCAGAGACAAATCTTTGATAGCTCAGAATTGAGAAAAATTCAACCAGAAATGGATGTGTTTATTATTGATACTGCTTGTTTTATTTCTTATATTTAAGCACTTTTAAGAGAAAAGGAACATTTAGACTCTGTGTGTAAAGTGCTTAACTTTTTAGTCTGTTCTATTGTTTGTGACTTGGCACAGGTACACAGCTAAAATCTTTTCTGGGCCAGAATCTTAAAGTGCAGAGAATATGAGTGATCCAAATCAGTGGGCAGATGAACGCGGGTTAAAATGGTGACATTGTGTCAGAGGAATGGAACAGCAAGTTGAACCTTGCCGTAGACTGAATGTCACCTCCTGATTCTGAAGCAGTGGAGTGTATCAGTACATCTTTATAATGCGGTTTGAAATCAGAGGGTAAAAACATAAATACAAAGGCTTTGCCTGATTTTAAGTAAAAAGGATCAAATCTGGCAAAACTATAAAATCAAATGGCCACAGGCCTTATATTAATGTATTTATTATTGTTTGTATTATTGGTGATCTACTCGTCCTGTTACCTATATGGTGGGTTGATAGGACAGCTGATAAGGTAACTTTAGTAGTTCTGTAAAATAAAGGGGAAACCTTTGAGGTTTTGATGCTCATTTTGACTTGGTTTAAGCAATTCTGGCCAAGAATGGACCTGACCCCTGCCTTTCATGGCTTCAGATGACTTCAGTGTAACTCTCTGAAGACTCTTGGATCTGCCTATGTGCAAATCGCAACATTGGGACTTTTAAGACCTTAGGGGGGAAAAGAATTAGACATGCTTGCAATTATTATGCACAGTTAATGAAATAAAGTGTTGGAGAACGTTAAGTGCTTTCAATGCTTATATTAATCTTCAGTAGGAAAAGTTATCACAGGGTATAAATTATCTCACTTCTTCTACTTCCTGTAATCACCTCTGAATAATCTAGTACTGACCACAGATTATTAAACTTAATGAACTGCATCACTACTGATCCATCACTGTAGTGTTTGTGTACTTGCCTGTTAGGGATTTTGGCCCTAGGAAGCACATCTGATGGTTACAAGATTGTGGTTTATAGTTAAAGCAGGAGTCAGCAGAGTCGTAATACTGCTATTTGTGTGCTCTGATACCGTGCTGAAGGAAATTCAGAGAGATCAGCAGCTAGTATGATGTAAGGGTATCCCAGTTTTCACTATGTTGTAGTGGATGCTATTTGACATAATAACAAGGGCAGTGTTAAAAGCAGTAGTGCTCTGTTCTTCATAGTTTCCTTTTATTAAGGAGGAATAATTTTATTTCTTAATAATTTGTAGGGATCTTTTGCTAGGAAGAAGTATCATGATTGGTCAAACTTCAATAGTCTGTATTTACGTGTGCGTGGTGATGGCAGACCCTGGATGGTAAACATTTACACAGACCCTTACTTCTCTCACCAAAAAGAAGACCTCTACAACTACTTCATGTTCACCCGTGGTGGCCCATACTGGGAGGAAATAAAGGTGAACTAATGAGTCTTTCAAACTAACAAGACTCTCCTGGTGTCCTGGCTGCATGGAAGCGGAATTTTTTTCCACAGTCACAGCTTGTTGGTATTGCTGTTTGTTATGTATCCTTGTGCAATTGGCATGTGCCTTTGGCTTGGGAGTTCTCCAGGCTGGGCTGTGGGAGGGCACACCATACAAACTACTAAAGATTTGACCCACTTTGTGGAACACTTGCTAGAGCTATTACTGGAGTAATGGAATCAATGCTGCTGTTGAAGCTTAGCAGGTGTTGCCATGAACATGCTCTGTGATAACCATGTAGTACAAATGGACATGGACTGGGGTAGGATTTGGACCCTGAGACACAATTTGCTAAACCCGCTGACTTCCTGGAGTCAGTCAGACTCAGTGTGGTTTGTCATTCTTGGCCTTTGAATCTGTGACACATTTGTGGGAATTTTGGCTCTTTTCTGTTCAAAATTGGGGAATGTCTGTAATTGCTGCTGGCAGTGTTGAGGTGGTTTGGACACCCTTTTGCGCACACATTTGCTTCATAATGTCGTATCCAGTCATGTGAGAACAGCCCACTCTCACAGCTAAGGAGTCAGGAGTGTTGTTGCTGGCTTGCATGTCTTCCTCTCCTTCTCATCAGCCAACCCTCCTGTTCTCTACCTGTTATCAAAGCCCCTCCTCTTTCTTGCTCCCACTGCCTTCAAAGTGCTTTCAGGTACTCTGAACAGCTTAGCCTGGAGTACTGATGTCTCAGTACAAAGTTTGCACTCTGAAATAAACAACTTGGGTACAGATGAGCTGTCAACACATGTATGCGCTAGATTTCTTAATTTCCATTTTACGTCGACATTATTGGAAGGAGATACTCTGGATGTAAGCAGCAGCTTCTGTGCTGCAGCCTCTCCTTGTGTCCTCACAGGGTAACAACCCTGCATGATGGCTACAAACCCAGTGGCTGCCTATGAGTGGTCAGTGAAGGGTTCAATGTGGCCCACTGTTCTATGTACCTGCTAGTATTGGGGCCACATGTAGCATTACTTCATTTACTTAAGGCAGGCTTTTACTTTATTCTTAAGTCTTTTGTTTTATGTATTGGTGATGCTAAAGTCTGTGTTTGGTTTGTTTCTGTCAGATTCCATTCTCCAAATTCTTCATCTCCAGTCGGGGAAGAGTCCAGGATGACCAGCATCCTATCTGGCTAGACAAGGCAAGTTTTCTATAGCCTTTATCTGTCTCAAATTGTGTTTTATATTGTCATGATATAATTTACAAATCCTTTAATTTGAAAATGAAGGGCCTCTTCTTGTTATAAAGTACTTATGCCTATATGCTCATCTTTGCATTTAAATTATCCTACTTTGTGATAGCTGTGTCAATTTACTTCAAAGGAGCTCCAAAAATATTTTCAAGAGATCTGTATAACCAAGAAACAGCTCACTTGGCTTTTGAAAGAAAAAGATTAGTAAGGTTCTTTTGAGGAATGATCAAAGTGACTGAGAAATCTCAAATACCACTTGGCTGTAGAAGTACTGTAAATGTGCTTCCCAATAGAAGACTGGCATGAGATTTTATTTGAGGATGTGCCCTTGATGGTGACTAGTAAATGGATAGATGTATAGGCTCTGTTTTAGTTTTTTGGGCCTTAATACTAGTCTAAGTATTCAGTAAATGTGGTATGTTTTATTTGCTTTCTGCAAATAAGTGAACTAATTCCCTGATTCATGGAAGACATTGGAAAATAGTGTTTACCTCTTTTAAAATTCAGTGACCCTCCTCTATGTAATCCAGGGTAGCTTAATATCCTGTGACTACCAACAGGAAAACAGACAGTGTTAGAAATATACATGGGGAGAAAATAAAAAGCCTATTACTTGAATTGTGTTAGTTAAATATTCCATCCCTGGTAGTGTTCAAGGCCAGGTTGTACAGAGTCTTGGCTGTCATGGTCTAGTGTGAGACATCCCTGCCCATGGCAGGGGGTTGGAACTAAATGATCTTGAGGTCCTTTCCAACCCAACCCATTCTATGATAATGTTGCATTTGGTTCCTAATTGTGTAACGAAAGAACAAAAGCAAACAAATTGGGAAAACTTTGAGGGCAACTGAGTGATCGACAGCTTGAAACCAATCTATTCTAAACCAGAAGTTGAGACTGTAGGAAGAAAGTGTGGATGATGTGAAGAAGGTAGAACAACTAAAACTAAAAATAGGCTTTTGGAAGAAAGCTGTTATAAAAGGCCTGTGTTTAAACAAAGACACTGAAGACTTTATCAGGATTTGGAATATAGATTCATTCAAAATGTAAATGAAAACCAAGTCATATGTGGGGTGTTAAGCATATTTACCTAGAGCTAAAGGGACAGAACAGTGCTTGATCTACTTAATTTTCATTCCTTGTTGCCTTATGTTTAATATTTCACAGTAAAACCTGTGCATACATTATTAAGTGCAGTTGTACAAATATATGTTAAAGAAACCTGAAAATAGGGAAGTGGTGTGAAGGCATCAAAGAAATGTTGATAACATCCCTTGGTCCCTCATGGGGCTGCTGTTATGTTTTCCCAGGACCCAAGAAAGGTGTTCTTAAGCACAAATAAAATCAGGAAATAGTCAACGTGTTGTGGGCTTGCAGGGGAAGACTCTGCAGAGCAGGGAGTTTCAGGTGGCTTCTGTTATTTAATAGTGGTGGGGGAGAACATTAGGGGAAAGGAATAAGGAATGTTCTTAAGAACCTTATTTGAATTGGGAAAGAGTGCCCAAGAACCTTGCCTTAATGTAAAACTTCGTAGCAAAGATTTGTGAGTTTTAAAATGTCTGGTGTGGTGCACTTCCACACTGTATCAGGTGTAGGACTTGATCCAGAGTGGACATTCCCTTTCATCCTCAATTACACTCTGTGCTTCCACCTCATGAAAGATTGTAAGACTTTATGAAAATGTGTTTGTACACTCAGTCATGATGGAACTGGCCACACACAAACCTTGAATGATAAAAACTGCAGTGTTGCTTTAGGCTCAGGCTATCTCTAATACAGGGCTCTACACAACAGTAGAAAGGGAGATGTGAAGTACTGTCCCACTGGGAGCTGTGTGGAAACACAACAGTGAAGTGTTCAAGCCTTAAGAAATGCTACTGCACTTTGAACAGATACCGATATGAAGTAGATGGCCATGAATTGTAAAATACAAATGTAGTAGATACAACTGTGTTTGCTTGTAATGTTATACATACTGTTCTAATGCATGTATCTTTTAATTAGATTAGTACCCTGGGATTCACTATTGGAGATAAAGTAAATGGTCCATTCCAGTTGGAAATTGATTTTATTGGCCTGCTGAACGATAGAGCTCATACAGAAGAATTTGCCTATGAAACATATGAAAAGAATCCTCCACTTTAAGCTGGCAGGTGGCTTTTGGGACATCCTTCAGCTGCTTTATTTCTATAAAACACTTCTGAATGTGTGGCTTATCACAGCTTGAAGATTCTAAGTAAACTTTACAGTGACACTGTTGATGTCTTTAAGCTGCCAGATGCAGGATCCTGTACATACATGGACTAGAATGCAGCCTGAGGAGAGGGCAACCCAGTAGGAACTGGTGACTGGGTAAGTTCTAGATTTCGTCTTGACCTTAACAGAAATAAAAGTATTTCACAAGCTTCTTGTAGCTCTTTTTCTATTGTTTGGTTGTTTTTTTTTTTCTTTCACAATTTAATTTTCTACATTCTCTGGTTTGTGGACATTGTAAAACACTTGTATCCACTAGTTTTAAACTGGAAAAAATATGAGGGGAATTAATACCCTGAGGGATGGTGCTTAAGTGTGGAACTCAGTGCTGAAATGTGCAGAGAGCAGCCCTGAAAGTGTAAGAGGCAGAAGTGTTTCAACCTTCAGCTTTGGCTTCTCTGAATAACTAAAACAAGAAAAACCTGCCCCTGCCAAGATTGAAGCAGCAGCTGTGCAGCAGGCTTGCCTTCTGATTTAAAGCTGGTGATGATAATCCTACAGCTTGCCAGAGCTGAAGTTGCTGAACAGTAGTGCTCCAATGGAGGGGTTGAGGGAAACCACCATCCCTGGTGTCTCCTGAGGGAGCTATAGCTTGTCTTTCTAAGAGTCTTTGTATGTCTGATGTGAGCAATTAAACTTAACGTGCCTGTATTGGAGAAGTTAGTGCTGCAGCTGGTGGCACAGAGGTTCAGTGCCTTCCTCTGAGAAGTCTAGTTTTGGGGGACCTGGCAAACACTTCAGAGTACAACAGTGAATTGTTCCACTTCACTCATAATAAACTTGCCTAATCAAAGCACTGAGCTCTGCTGCAGTGACCTTAAGTATACTTGACAAGTACTAAACATACCTATGTTTTATATGGAAGAGGCCACCATAAAGGCAAGCTGAAGCAGTGTCTTGTACTATCATTTTCTTCTTGCATAGAAGGAGTAATAGTTGTCATTTCTAAAGCTACCAGGACAAACAAAATGCTTTATGAAAGCATTACCTGGATTTCATAAAGTTGTAGGCAGGCTCACTGGTGAGGAAAACTAGTCACAAAAAGAAGTTGAGTAGTCAAAAAGTGTGAACAAGACTAGTGCTACACTAAGAGGGTAGTTACACGTAGTATATTAGATAACAGAATCAGTGATAAACAGAATATGTACAAAAGATTTATTCTCCACATTAATTTTTTTAAAAACAAACAATTGCTTGTTCTTGACATTTCAGTATATATTCAATAGGATGCTAAATTCACTGAGAATTATTGGCACAAACGTGTAGCTGAGATTAAAACTGCTGAAGTACCTTTCCAGTTCCATCATAAATCCAGACAGCTCTATGTATTTTTTAAATGTAAAAATAACAACAGTTTTTAAACCTAACATATTGAATGTGTCTCAATACTACTGTAACCTCTTTTAAGCATCAGAGAGATGAAAAGCAAAACAATTCTGTTAACAGCTGCTATTTAGCACAGAAGGGAACAAAACAACATAGACCATTTAAAGCATCCCACTGGTCATTTGTAAAGCCCTCTTTCAGTTGTGACTTTAATACATTGTGTTACAATTATGCTGGAAACATTCGGTTTTCCGGAGAAGTTGCATATTTTAGCTCTTGGAAATTCCCTACTACCTCATAGGCAATGAGAAACACTGTTATCACAGGACTGGAGGATTGATTTGGAGAAAGGGGCAATTGAGTTAATTTGTAGCTTGCCAATGAAACACTTTGAAGCTTGCTATCCAAAGCATGCATGTAGCAGTAACAAATGCATTCAGGTGAAGTCTGGCCTAAGTTGCAAGGAGACTGCTTGAGCATCTTTTTTTCCCCCCACTTACATTTTCTCCTTTAACATGTTTTGATTAAATGAAATCATGAGGAAAGTAGAGATAGTTCTAAGCTCCTTAAAGTGTAGAACTGTCATCTCATTGGAGAAGTTGATCACTGAAACATTATGCTCAGATGCACTTTGAAGTTTTACTCTGTACTCTCTGGATTCTACTAGCTAATAGCAAGCTGCACTACACACACAACACAGGTATTTACATGACAGGACTAGTATTTACATTAATACTTTAGATATTTCTTATTCCTCCTAAACCACAGATATTCCTCTGCGGTTTTCAAGAACCTTAGCCTTTTTCTTCTTTCTCTCTTGCTCATGTTTCTCCCGCCTTTCTTCCCTGAAGGAGAAAAAGAGACAGACCACATGAAATTATGTTAAGGCAGACACACAAGTAACCAAAGCAATCTGACCACTGTCTAGCATCCATTTAACCAGTGTGCTGTATTTGCCAATAGCAGGCAGAGCAGTACCGGTTTGGACTGATTTCAAACACTGAAGCAAAGACTTCTGCTTAGATATACAGGTCTAACATTCAAGGTAACAGCACATCGGTATTCACAGCTTCCTCCAAGGGGAAGGCAAAACTTCAAACCCTAGAGCCAGTAGCATTCATAGAATAAGAGCCTGTCAGATTCAGAGCTGCCCTCTTTGTTGGCCTCCCTGATACCAGACTAATGGAGGCAAAGATCACTTCAATACAAAAACTTTCTTTGCATATTTAAATCCTAAAAAGACAAAGGAGTCACCATATTATTTTAAGTAACAATATTCATAAAAAGCCAGTGGTGTGCTAACCTTGTCTGAAGATGGGGCTGCTTGTAGTCTTTCTTACATGAAGAAATAGTGCTGCCAGACTTATTTGGGACAGTATTTTCTTTAGATTCTCCCCAAGGTTTTAGTCGTCCTACAAGTTCAGGAAGAAAAAAGTGATGCTATTGAATCACTAGTTTTGTAGTTGTGTGCTTAACTTCTTCTTGTGAGTTTTATACTGGCTAGTGCTTTTTGCTGGTCAGCTCTTAAGATGAAATACCTCTTCAGCTGTACTATCAGTTTCACCTGCTTATTCCATACAAGTAGTTTTTCTGTAAGTAGTAGCAGGTATCTGTACTTACAAGCAACACTCAGCACACAAAGTTAAGCTTCTCAAACAGTATGCTTTAATAAACTAAACTAAAAATAACCTTAATTGTGTGAGGAATATATTTCCTGTACACACAATGGAATACAAGGATGTTTATTCTTACGGGCTTCTGGTCATAAAGGTTTCTGCTTCAGTAGGGAGGCTTTTAAAGCATATGTTAAGTAGAAATCTAGTGTTAGTCACAGACTATGGTGGGAATCCAGAGAGAAAGGGAAAAGGATGGGGGAAAAGAGACTGAAAACTTCATTGTCATGGTTTGTGTGAATGCCTTTTAGGCAGCTGAGTAGAAGGGCTGTGACCGACACAAACTGCACAGGATCATAGTACCTTTATGTGGCTGATACCGAAGTGGCCTCGAGAGACTTGCTTTGAGATCGAACGTCTTCTTGGCACTTGTGGGTTCTGCAGGGTGAGCTGAAAACTTGAAGGGGGTGACAGCTACAAAAGACATCAAGGTAATACCGTACTTCATTATAGTAGCAAGAGTATCACTGACATAGCAAGTCAGAAAGAATGTGTGAAGACCACCTTATAAGTATCAAGGCCAAAGAGCCACTGAATAATACCATTTGCTGCCTCTTAACAACAGAGTTGCACTAATACAGCTCACTTGAAATGGCAGCTTTGAGGTGTGGAGATAGGAAGAGCCATAGAGTATTAGCCCTTTTGCTCTGATTGTGCTGTACAATAGAAGCATAGAATGGTTTGAGTTGGAAAGGGCCTTAACATTATCTCATTCCAACCCCCTGCATGTATACGTCCACATATTTTTCTAGTCCTTCAGAACAAATTGTGTTTGCCAGGCACTGCGCCTATATGGAACCAAGTGGTTTTCTCCATTAAAATGAGAATTGTTCTAGAACACATCAGCGGTGGGAGTTTTCTTTCCCCCTAAAAAAGATCAGTATTGTCATACTGTAAGACAGGCAACTCTGAGTTCTCGACCTGTGCCAACATACCTGTGGTACATCAGTGGTTAGGTAGCAGATCTGTGCTAGGCCAGAAATCAGTAACAAACTTCTCTTTTTCTCACAGAGATTTAGTTCCTGAGTTACTCAGGGTTGGTAAGGCTGATAATAATAGGTTGTGTTCAAGCACAGCTAGAAGCCTGGTACATATCAAACCCACAGGGAGGACCAAGACCTCTGAAATGCATCAGAGGCTGCTCTTGCCACACAGAGGATCTCCCTGTGCCTGTTAAACTTTTAGCTATATAGCCACTAAAATCCCTGTAAGATTTTTATCCCCTTTTCTCTAGGTAGCTAGTACCATATGTTTAAGTCTTAGCACCTAATTTGCTTAGTAAAGAAACTAAGGCAGTTTTTAAAGATTCGGTCATAAATGAGAGAATTAAATTAAAACCTAGGCCTAAGTAACATTAGGTTATAAAAAAAAAAATATATAATAATTCAGTAAGAGAAAAGCCTTGATCTGAAAAAGCCAAATACTTACCTTCGCCTTTACCCTTTGTTTCAGTCGGATTGTTAGTTCTTGCATTTCCTACACTGGTTTTCTGACTTGCTGATTTGCAGCTCCTGTGGCTCTCAGGTGTGCACATCTGCAGGTATGGAGACATTCTAGATGGAGTCTTGGTGAGGGAGCGCTTGTGCTCATTATCTTTTGTGGCTTCTGAGAACCTGAAAGTTATTAATAAAGACAAAGTTAGTAATCTACAAGGAATAGATGCAACATGACAGAACACAGAAGGTTCTGTGCTTCTATTTTTCTTACAGGTAGAAAGTATAAAAGATATTCACAGCTTTTGCATAAACAACAATAAAAACTTCACTGGCAATTTTCAAGTTATGAGCCATCATTAATAGCAGGAAGTAATATTAGGAATTCAGATATAAGAGATGATTAGCGTGCCTGACAAGAGAGAAAACACATTAAGAAAAATAATTAGGCTTGATTGGTTTAAGAAACTGAAAGCTGAAAGGTGCAAGATTCCTCTGCCAGAAGTCAAAATGAAGAAACATGGTTGTAACAGCACAGTAAGGCTGGTTTAAGCTGGTTAAAGCTGGGCTGAACGTTAGTAACCAGAATTAGTCTCATGTAGGTAATGCCTGGAACAAGAAGTAATGAAGTGAAACCACAGCATTGATTGTTTCATGCTTATCACACCAAATAGCTCACTGGTGGGTTTGGTTTGTTCTTTTTACCTGACATTCATTTTGGTTGTTGAGAGGACAGAAGGGTTAAATGAAGATTTCTTGGATAAAATACTCCGACTGGTGTTCAAAGAACTGTGTGGTGAATGCCGGTGGTTACTGGGGGTGCAGGTGGTGGAGAATCTGCCTCTTTCTGGATTTGGGCTGAATAAGAACGTTTTGCTGCTGGTTTGTTTCTAGGGAAAAGCAAATCCTGAGTTAGCAGAGTACTAAACATTTATCAGAAAAGCAGCTAAGAGGAAGGGAAAATAGTGAATCAGACAGACACAGTCTCCTCAGTTTTCCCTTTTCTTTGAAGCGTAAGTACTTCAATAAAACTGATCTGAAAACACATACCTTAGAAGTGCTGTAAGGAGTGCCTTTTTCTGATGCTCTTAAGTTACTTGATTTTTTGGTCAGCACCTGCCAAGAGTAATTTGTCTTAAGTATACAGTGTTACAATGCACAGCTTAGAGAAATGTATTTCAGGAGTTTTTGTTTCCGGTTTCAATAAGGACTTGGCAGTGCAAGGTTAAGGATTGGATTTGATAATTTTAAAGGTCTTTTATAACCTAAGCAATCCTACTATTCCATGTCCATTGACATATTTATCCATATCTTCATTGGTACATTATTGACACTCTCAAAGAGGCCCATTAGCAGCTTTCACCCATGCAAGTGCAAAATACAAGAACTGAGAATCAAGGCTACTGAGAACAATGTATCACAAGTATTTTAAAGGACAGTTGTATGCATTCATTGGACAATGGTGCTTTAAGGCACGAAAGAGGAACTTTAATATTAAGCTCCTACTCTTTGAAAAACAACCTAACCCTTGGTTAGACTCTGCAGCAATTCAGACAGTTACAAACAAAAGCTCCAGGACAATTACCATGAAAGAATTAGGTTTTACTCAAAACTGACAAGTTACTTGCTGCTTTCTGTAACTATAACTGTTAATATCTATAAACTTATGACTATACAATAGCTATCTATAACTAGTTATATAGGACTGCAGTTAAACTTCACTGATTATCACATTACACTGCATGTACTTACTCCTCTAAAGAGACTCTACGACACTTTTACAGGGAGGCTCTGGAAATCAATGAATAGGGGAACAATGTGTATCTTCCGGTGTTGTCACTTACCTTGACTTCATTGAGAGAATTGCTACAGGTTTCAATAATTTTCTTCTTCCTCTCAATATAGTCAGCAATTGATTCCATTTTCTTGAAGTGAGCCTCATGCAACCTCTTAAAGTCTAAAAAGTTCCAAAAATAAGAATCACATATCTGATACAGAAAAATATAACGTAACCCTCTAATTGAAGGTCGGGTATACCCAAGTAACTAAACAGTATGAAATAGGATCCACCTCACCAGCTACATCACCAGAGAGCTGGTGCATGCCCTGGAAAATTACAGAATCACAGAGTGGTTTGGAGTGGAAGAGACCTTTAAAGATCATCTGGTCCAACTCCCACGTTCTTCAGTTAAAGAAAAAACATAGATGCTTCCATTCTTTACATGAACTAACGTATTTTATGAAGTGATGAAAACGAGCTAATATATAGTAATGCAGCCCAACGGTCGCACTTGTAAGGTAAAATTAAAGCAGGTGTAAGAGCACATCTTCCTGCTCTTTGTGGTTTCGATAATCATGAATTAGATCCGAAAGACACCCAAGTGGTTGATACCCAGTTTTATAACATGTATGTGAGTCATTTCCTACTATGAACTTACAAGTTGGCAGATAAACCTTGAAGTGTAACTGTTGAGAACTTTTTTCTTTGCTCACTTTTTAAAGAGAAAATGGTTTCTTCTTCAGACAAAAATAAAATTTGGGTTGTAAAAACCCCTTCACACACAGACAACACATCTATTCCTAAAGATGGTAGGGTAGCTTACTTGGTGTAGTAGCTTTCATTCCTTTTTTCCCAGACCTAGATGCACGGCCTGCATATACAGGGATCTTCCCTCCTGCCTGAAGAGCATCACCTGAGGCAGTAAGATCAGACAAAAATCACTATCTGTTTCCTGGTCTCCTCAGATAAGGTGCTGATCACCAGACAGGCCATAGCAGTCTTTGCAGACACAACAAAATAACCAAGGGTACATTTAAAGTAGCACAAGTCATTAAACTTCCTTTCTGGAATTTCTTACTTACATTCACCTCCATCAGTTTTAGTAGAAGTCCTCTTTGCCTGTTCTTTCTGAGCAGTACCCATCCCTGTGCTCTCAGTAGCTCTCCTTTTAGTTACTTGTTCCTCAGTTTGGAATACCCTCTGTCTCTTTCCTTGCTCACCCCAAGGCACCTCATTTTCCTTCATTTCGAAATGCACCTGCAGTTTAAACATACTTGATTTAAATAGTTTGTTCTAGCTGGATATAAAGAAGAGCTGTTGTTCTGAGAGCAGTCAGTGGAACAGGCTCCATCCTTAGAGGTTTTCTATATCAGATTAGATAAAGCCTTAAGCATTGTGGTCTAACCTCCGAGTTGACCCTGCTTTGACTGGGAGACTGAGCAAGAGACTTTCTGAAGTCCAACCTGAATTAACCTGTGAAATGCTTACCCTGCTATTTCACAGAACTGTATTAGAAAGCTTTTACCTGCACAGCTCTAACATGTTAGTATAAAATTACTTTTACTGACAAACTTAATTGTTTGCAAGTAAAAATTAATTCCTTGGCTATGTTACTTTTTACTACTGTGGCTCTGGTTACTGTACGTGTCTCTAAAACTGACAGATGAACACTCCTCATTTCTTATTTCCCTTCTCTCATTCTAAATCAGGAAAAGTTTTTCACATGGCTCTTAGTTCACCCAGTAATCGCATGTAATACTAAAGAAAAACAATTCCACCCCATCTCACACTGAATCTTCCTCTCCCTCAACCATACAAGCCATGAATAAAGAAGCCACTGAGTGGGAGTTAAACATTATGAGGTTTGGGCAATCATCCAATTGCTAATAAATTTTTTCTATATAAAGAGAACAGCTTTATTTTTAGGTAAATTCTGAAACTAGTTTAATGTTCAGAACACTATAATGGACAGTGAAGGGTTTGGAATATCACTTCTTTCTTAGAGGAATTTAATTTACTTCTGTGACTAGCGAGTAGTCTCTGTTCGTTATAGAATAGCACAGTCAAGATAGACAAAAACAGTACTACAAAGTACAGAAAACCAGTACCAAACTATTTGCATGTAAATGTCATGTATATACACACACAGACACATATATAACCTTTATACCACCTGCTAAATGGTGGTGGGAAAAAAAAATCAAGTGAGTTTACATCATGTTGGGGGAAGGGGACAGCACACAAAGCCAAGCAATGTAAATTACCTCTTTCTCATGAGAAAGCTCTGCATTTTCCTCACTGCTGTTAGTATCCTCAGTAGAGTTCCTCTTTTTTCTGGTTACTCTCTTTTCTTTACCACATCTTCTTGTAATAAAGTCCACTGAATCAGGCATCATTTCCTTCTCATTGTTCAGTTCATCTGATTTGATGAGATTAAGTGCACTTTCTTCAGAGTTCTGTAGCAGAAAAATACTGTAATGTGGAACATCTGACACAGACATCAGTTACATACTCCAAAGAGACTGTTTCCATTTTATTACTGGAAGTAGTATTTCACATAGAGGAAAAGCAGTAGCATGCATCTAACAGTGTAGTGATGGAGAAATTGGTAGACTTCCCTAAATATCAAAGTCTATTATTTGAAGGCTTTAAAAAGAAGGCTTAGAGTCACTTTATTATAGAGCATTTTAGTAAGAGTCTACAAGACTAACACTTTAAAATCTGACTGCAGGAGGCGGTGGCCCTCCCAGATTCACGTTTCTGTGGAATGTGCTTCACCAAAAGGAACACTCGGAGGCACTTCCATACTTGTTATAGTTAAAAATAAGCTCACAAGGATTCTACCAGCTCCGCAAACCTTTAAACATGATTTTTAAAGGAAGCACTTAAGAAATGTATTTTAGAAAAAGCAAATACCAATTTACTTGCTATCAAAAACGTAAGAGCCATCCTCATAGCCAATGAAATAATCCAGTTTACAAAAAACTGGAACGAGAAACCAATACATGAAGAGACAAAACCGGGAAACATCACAATTGTATCACTGCCATTATAGTGTCAGTGTAAGTAAACTGTAGCAAATGCAAAAGCTTTCCAATTAATATCCCTTTAATCTATGCATGTAAAACAAATCAGATATGTTTATGTTTGGTACTGACTACCACCTGCAGTCACAAAGGTAAGAGTTAGTATCTGCTCAATGGAAATGTAAATGTTGGTTTTCACAGAGAGCAACTTTGTACTGATGCTGAAAAATACATTTCTCATTTTGGCATCTGAAAGGAGATCAGCTTTGGGTAGATAGGAGGCCACTTAAAGCTAACATCAGCACATCTGTTCCCATCAGTACCAGAGTATATTAAAATAAAGGCATCATGAAAAAAAAATGTATTTTTATTACAGTTCTTATGGTAAAAATTAACTTTCAGTACATGCCCTGTTCTACTAGTCACAGTTAGATCAATCTCTTAATAAGAATGGCCTATTTATCATTCCTTACCATATCTGCACTTTCTTGTTTTGTTGCATCAAAGTGTTGCTTCAGTGCTTTCAACAGTTTGTCTGCCTGGAGAGAAACCAAGACAACATATGAACCAAATACTGAATCACACAAAACATTGCATAAACACAGCCTATCTATCAACTGATCCACCAAACAAGCAGAATGGTTCCTGAATCCAATGGAAGACTAAAGCTTCATCTAAGTCAGTTAAAGCAGGGGGTTGGAACAAGGTGATCTTTCAGGTGCCTTTCCAACCAAAACCATTCCATGATTCTAAATGAAAGTGCTTAATGTAATGTGTCCACAGAGACACAGAGCTTTCCCTGCCCAGCTTTCTTCCTAGTTGCCTGTTTTCCTGGAAATCTAATTATTCAAGGATGAATGAGACTGTTTTTAGCAGAACTGCATAACTGAGCTCGTATCAAATATCTGCACAAAGTGCTTTCTCACCCAAAGTATATGCAAAGCATTCTTCTCACCCCTTGCATCTATTCAACAGTAACAGCAGTAAAATACAACAAAACTGTGCTGCTGATACCTTAGGCTGTGAAAGACTCTTGGAAAAGGTCAGCATGAAATCAAACCAAAACTAGAGACTCAAGAACAGAAGCATAGAATCATAGAATAGTTCGGATTAGAAAGGACCTTAAGATCATCCAGTTCCAACCCCCAGAGCTAAAAGCCCTTGGGTGAAGCCTTTGTCCTAGCAGCACAATAAGCCCACTGAACTGGACAAGGACCTTCCTTCTTCTAAGGCTCTATGCCTTCCCGCAGCGGCAGTGCAGCAGTGACTGCCGCGGGGGAGGTACCCACCAGGGAGGGCAGGGCACGGGCATCACCCTGCGGCTCTAGAGAAGAAACACCGGTGAGCGCTTAAATCCCTCGTTCTTAACCACAGCCGTAAACAGACCCGCGCACCCTCGCCCCTCCCGGCACCCTGGTGTTGCTGTTCTTCCGAGCCATAAACAAATAAAATGAACCCAAAACACAGCCGCCTGCCGCGGGTGAACCCCGCAGTGCCCCAGCCCGTGGGCAGAGCCGCACAATGCCCCTCAATGCCTCCAGCACAGGCAGCTGTTGCTGTGGGCCTGTGCCCGTCAGGAAGGCACCCGGGCACAGCTCCTCACCCCGCGGAGGGAGCCAACGGCCGGGACCTTCTTCCCAGAAACAGGGACGCTTCAACAAAAAGCTGCCACTTGGCCCGGGCAACGACCCCCCCCGCAGTGCCGTACCCAAAACAGGAACAACGTCCACGGGGACGGGCGTGTTCCCTGCACGACAGCAGCTCCCTTAGCTCCCAGCTGGGCACTTCGGGAGCCGCACCGCCGGGGTCGTTCTTTAAAGGGAGAGCGAGAACGCGGCGCGCCCCCTCCCCGCCCATCCGGTGCTGCTCCCGCCCTCACCCGCAGGTTGGCCTTGAGCCCGGCGGCTTTTGCGATCCGCTGGAGCTCGATGTATTTCATCGCTTCCAGCTGCTGCCGCAGCGGAGACGGCGCCATGGCAGAGCAGGGCAGAGACCGGCCACCGCCTCAACCGCCGCGCTTCAAGCCTTGCGCCCAACGGACGGGACAGGACGCGCCTCAAGCCCGCCCCTGCCGTTCAAACTTGCTCTCCGCGGCACGCCATTGGCTGGGTGAGGCAAAGGGGTTGGGACTAAGGGCAGAGAAACCGCCAATAAGGGGCTTGGCTATCGGAGAGCGCTTTGATTGTTCAAACGCGCTAGGAAGCCCCGCCCTCCCCTGCGTGATTGGGCGACAGGATGACCCGGTGCGGCCCACTTCCCAATAGTCTCCGGCGATGAGGATTGACGCAAGCACTAACCAATGGCAGCGCGGATCCGTGAAGCGCTCTCCAATTGGGAAGGCGGGCGAGGCGCTCGAACGCGAGGCGGGAGAAGATGGCGGTGCGGCGGCAGCTGCAGGAGCTGGGGAGTGACTCGCAGCCCAGCGGTGCTATCGTAGTGGAGCAGCAGCCGTCCCCCGTGGCAGCTGCGCCGGTCCGGCTGTCGCAGGGCCTACTGCTGGAGTCGTGCGCCGTGTTCCAGTGCCGCGGCTGCTGGGCGGTGCTGAGCGACTCGCTGCAGCTGTGCACGCACCAGGAGGGGCTGCTCAGCCTCCTCGTCTGCTACAGTCAGTGCCCTGAGGGAGCGGGGAGTGGTTGGGTCGGTTGGTGCGACGGGTCTGGGTTTCAAGGGTCCGCCTTTCTCCTCAGGAGTCACGAAGGACGTGATCTGGGAGGACTCGCTCACTTTCGGCCTGGAGGGACCCCTGCTGGGGTGGTGCGTAGCTCGCCTGCTGCTTCCTGCGGGCACCGGCCTGCCGGGACCTGCCGCCGCGGGGCGTTGAGCGGGCTGGGCTGGAGCTGGGGTGTGCTGCGGGATGGGTAAGATGTAGCCGTGCTTCCCCCATTGCGGAGCGAGGGAGCTTCTGAAGGTGCGGCTTTCGTGTGGTCAAAATCAGGAGTTTAGCAGCTGTCCTTGGAGGAGAGGAGCGTTTGGGCAGGCAGCCTGGCCTTTAGGGCGCTTCTCCCCTAAAAGGGCTGTTCCCTAAAGTAAAGCATCTCTCTTCGGGGCTTGGTTGTTCGTTGTTTGATATATATATGTGCGTATATATACACGCACACACACACACAGTTTTATATATATGTATAAAAAAGCATAGTGTATGTATGTGTATGTATATATACACTGAAAATTGTTAACTTCTACTGCTCTGTTCACAAGGCTAGAGTTAGCAACAGGCTTGGTAACTGGGATGCGTCTGATGCAAAGGTTATAAATGTCACCTGAGGACTTACAGAACCTGTAGTATGTTTACGTGGCATTTAAAGGCTATTTTACTAATTACAGGGCCCAGGAACTCTTAAAATATAAGACTTGCTTTTTATTTTTTTCTTCTTCTTCCTCTCTCTGCATGTGGCAATAGTTGGTTTTATCAGGAGGAAATGCCACATCTGTGATCTGGCACAGGTGTTGTTTTACCAGTTAAATCTTGTTTTGAGTACTATAGCCTAAACCACTCCGTGACAATAAGACATCTATTTTCTTCCTTAATTGCAACTTCACTTCTTACAGAGAGTATTTCTTGCACAACATGCCCAAACGTTTTACATTCATGTTCTCTTTGAATGTAGTGTCTCCTTAAGGAGAAAGCATTATGCCTTGGTTTGCTGTCCTAATAGAGCTGCAGATTTCCACTCTCATCTCCATGGTTTCAGAAGCTTCTGTTTAATACTGTTTTCCCCTTGCTCTTTTTAGTGCTTACAACACATTGACCTGTCAGTCGTGTGGCTTGATCGTTGGCTTCATTCTTTATTCTGCCTCCAAAGAGCTGGCATATCTGCGAGGCTTCTTCTGTTTCTTCAAGGACAGCATCCTCTGGTGAGCATGCTCTGTTCTTATGGTCAGTGATTTCATGGCAGTTTGTAAGTCATTACAACAGGGTGTACAACTATAATACAGCTCTTTTCAACCGACTGCATCGGTGTGGGGTTTTGATACCCTCTATTTTTAATTGTTGGTGTTGGCCTGACTCCATTTGACTTCAGTGACCTCATGTAACATCAAGGTTTAAATTTAGGTGTTTGCAATACTGAAATCTCCTTCACTTCCAGATTCACTAAGCTAATGTAAGGTGTCAAAGTAGTTCCATGATAACCTGAGGACTTGACTATAGTAAATGTAAATTACTTATAGTTGGTGATGAGAGGATTTTATGATTTCCAAGTAAAACCATAGTTACATTTTTAATCCTTTTATAGCGCATTGATTTCTGGCAACAACTTTGTGTCTGCTTTAGAATAATCTTAAATAATCTACCTAAACCTCATGAAGTTTAACCATGCCAAGTGCAAGGTCCTACACCTGGGTGGGAGCAATCCCAGGCACAGCTACAGGTTGGGCAGAGAAGAGATTCAGAGCAGCCCTGCAGAGAAGGACTTGGGGGTGGTGGTCGATGAGAACATGAACATGAGCCGGCTTCAGTGTGCACTTGCGGCCCAGAAAGCAACAGTATCCTGGGCTGCATCCAAAGGAGTGTGACCAGCAGGTCGAAGGAGGTGATCCTGCCCCTCTGCTCTGCTCTTGTGAGACCTCACCTGGAGCATTGTGTGCAGTTCTGATGTCCTCAACATAAAAAGGACATGGAGCTGTTGGAACAAGTCCAGAGGAGGCCATGAGGATTATCAGGGGACTGGAGCATCTCCTGTATGAAGACAGGCTGGGAAAGTTGGGGCTGCTCAGCCTGGAGAAGAGAAGGCTGTGTGGAGACCTCATAGCAGCCTTCCAGTATCTGAAGGGGGCCTATAGGGATGCTGAGGAGAGGCTCTTCATTAGGGACTGTAGTGACAGGACAAAGGGTAGCGGGTTCAAACTTAAACAGGGGAAGCTCAGGTTAGATACTGTCCTGGGTTCAGCAGTAGCAGTCACTTTTCACCTCAGTAGCTGGTGCAGTGCTGTGGTTTTGACTTTCAGCCTGGGAACAGCACTGACAACACCAATGTTTTTAGTTGCTGCTCAGTAATGTTTGGTCTGACCAAGGACTTTCTGAGTCTCATGCTTTGCCATGAAGGAGGGGAAGCTGGGAGGAAACAGAGACAGGACACCTGACCCAAACTAGCCAAAGAGGTATTCGATACCACAGCACATCATGCCCAGTGTATAAACTGGGGGCAGTTACGTGGAAGGCCCAGATCACTGCTCAGTCGGGCTAGGTATTGATTAGTGAGTGGTTGTATTCTCTTCCCTTGTTATTTCCCTTATCATTATTGTTGGTAGCAGCAGTAGTTTGTGTTATATCTTAGTTACTAAACTGTTCTTATCTCAACCTGTGGGAGTTAAATTCTTTCAGTTCTCCTCCCCATCCCTGCATGAGAGGGAGGAGAAGGAAGTGGGGGGAGTGAGCAAGCTGCTGTGTGGTTCTGAGTTACCAACTGGGCTTAAACCATGACATATAAGGAAGTTCTTTATTGTGAGGGTGCTGAGGCACTGGAACAGGTTGCCCAAAGAAATGGTAAATTCTCCATCCCTGGCAGTGCTCAAGGCTAGGTTGGACACAGCCTTAGGTGATACGGTTTAGTGTAAGGTGTCCCTGCCCATGGCAGGGGGGTTGGAACTGGATGATCTTAAGGTCCTTTCCAACCCTAACTGTTCTATGATTTTAATTCAGCTATGGATGTTTTAAGTGGTTTTCTTGATGTTGTTTCTCCTTTTGTTTTCCAGTTACGTCTTGAAATCCCAAATCATAGTAGAAGCTTCTAAGATGATTTTTCCTCCTGAGACCTATTGGGAACGACTGCATAAAGTAAAGTTTCTACATTAATCTGTATGGAAAATATTTATAAAAGATTTTTTTTATACAAGTCCAAAAATATTGATTTGGGTGCCAGTTTTGGCTGTATGAGACATGCAGTATAGAGATTAAAGCCCGGTATAATTTTCTGTCTTGAAAGTCAACTACTCTTCAATCACTGCAAGTGGGCTGCAGATCATTCAGAGATCCAGTGTTAGGCTATTTCTCTGTAGCCATAATACTCCTAGTTCTCTTTTTTTTTCTAGGTGAAGGAAAAGCTTGTGGAGAGCCACACACGTGTAGAATCACTGATGAAGATGTTGAAGGAACTGGCGTTAAAAAAAAATGGGCAGGAAGGCAGAGCTCTGCATCAGATGCAGCTGGACTCCTGCCAGGATGTGCAATAGTCAGGGTCAGCTAATAATACACCATTTCAAGAACTGCTGGAGTTGTTTCTACATCTCTGCTGAGTTTGCTCTTTATGATGAACTAATGCACCAGAACAGCTTTGAGGGTCCATCTGTCATATTATCTCTGCACAGAATGAACTGATGCTTAAGTGCATCCCTTCAGTCTAAGAGGAACACCTGAAAATCTGACATCCAAAGATATGCTTGGAAAAATGAAAAGCTCACCCGTGCAGCACTTTACTCTCTGAGACAGTATAACAGTGATTCTCTCTCATGACTTCAGGGGGGAAAACCTGGCTTTGAAATACAAAAATTAGGTTTCTGCAACACACAAAACATACTAAGAAGATGATATTCAAGAAGAGCTATTATGACTTAAACATTCTTATGGAGATCTAAAGTTCTTGTCCTACCTTTCATAGAGATACCATATTAATGGCAGCCAGGTGTTGCCATTAGCTACATCTGGTATGTGAGGCACTACTAAAGGGTCTCCTGATCACTTTTAGACTTGCTTCTGTGTGTGGCCTGCAAGAAGAGCAAGCTAGCATGTCCTAGAAGCTGCGGAGTGCTTGGTGCATGAATCTGCACCAAGTGGCACAATGCCGGCTGGAGCACAAATTTCTGGATTTCAAATTCAAGGACAATACAAGTGCCAGCCACCACTATTTCTGTTTTTAATGGTGCTGCTTCTTTCCAAACATCTAGAAAGTAATTTGATGGAAAAGAAGGAACACCCAGATACTCTGTTTTATGACAGAGTATCTTTAACCCCAGTTCTTGGTATTTGGAAGATTAAAGGTCACTTTTCTCTCCCTCTTGTTGCCTAAAGAACTGATGCTTTAAACCTCCTATAAAGTTTAATAGTTGTATGTAGTAGTCTAGAGAGGACTGTATTTACTTCATTAATTCTAGTGATGCAGTTTTCCATCCCCTTACTTCTGCTTCCATGTATGACTGGCAGATTGCACTCCCCATTGCTGTAATTGCCAGTACTCCCTGTATTTCATGGTCTTAAGTGTTGTATTTGCAAAATAACTTTCGTAGTGGGCTTGAAGCAGAGATGATAAAACTTACTGTAAAGCACCTCAGAGGCTTTGGATGGCCAGCCAGCACCTACACTCTCATTGAGAGTTCAGATTGTCTCAGTTCGTTCTGATGAAGCAATAACTTGGAATACAATCAGCCATTCTGCAGAGAGAAGAGGGGTGCTCTCTGTTAAATTCTACTACTGTATGCTATATGAATGATTTTATTGCTAGTTTTACAAATTTGATATGTGTAAGTGCAGAAATACAGCACTTTTTTATGACAGCTAAGTTCAGGATATCAGAAGTACCTACCCAAAGTAAATGTTACACTCTTGAGATGTTTCATTGCTTGTAATGACAAATGGTAACTTCTCTAAAATGAGCTCTATCCTGAACCTTTCACTGGAATGTTGTTCTTAAGAGCAGTCTCTGTGTATATGTGTGTACAAAAATATTTGATTATTTCATTATTAAGAACAAAGACATCTTTACAGTTGTGTTGTTTTGTGCCTTCTGTATTGCATTATGGTCAAGGGCCTGTTGGTCTTTAACTGAGGTCTTGCGACTTAAGCTCATTTGCTGCAAGCATCTCAGGTAGATGTTTTCCATTGTAGAACTTCACCTTTGTGTTACTTTCTAAGTGACAGCCCTTTTGTTATTCCACCCATTGACAATGGGACTACTCACTTTTGCCCAGTCTGGTTTCTGCATTGAGACAGTTTCTTGCTGTATACATCTGTACTTTGTATAACAGTGCTAAACTGTCTTGCTTCATTTAGCTAGTGTCCACCCCTAAAAGGAAAACAAAGCTGTCAGTTACTTTGGGTTTTTAGTATTATCTTTACAGCTGCAAAGAAAAGAATTTGTAAATAAAAGCTGAAATTCAGAGATGTATTTTGTGCAGATCACTGATGCATCATCAGTCACAAACCCACTTCCTTTCTTTAGATTACGTTTGCAGAAAAACCCATCACTTTATCTTGCTGGGTCCCGGTTCATTATGAAGCATTAAATTAATGGTTCCTCACATTACATAGCATGAAGTTAAACAAATAATGAGCATGTGCTATATAATAGCTGGGAAATTTTTAAACTGTATTAATCTTTGTTACTGGGAGGACTCTGCTGAGTCAAGCCATGGTCCTTCATGTCTATTTGTCAAATGATGTGGGTTTTGTTGGCACTGCTGCCTGGTGTACCTGCTGACATTCACAGCAGTAGTGCTCCAACAATGCTCTGTTTTAAGTAAGCCACAAATCAAAATAGATAGGCTAAAGCAGTAACGTTCACTTAAATTCATTCTTTTCAGTAATTCAAAGTGATGCTTATAAAACTATTCCTGAAAGATTCAGCATTTGATCCTACAACCTGTCCCAGATTCAAGCTCCTTTTAATTTATGGTTGATCAGTGAATATTTGTTGTTCCTATTCTAGTGTAGGAGCTAATCTCCACTAACCGGGGATCTTGAGAACTGCATTCCAGCTTTAAATGCAGCCAGGGCCCGTCTGGCTTTGAAGGGATGCATTCTCTAAGTGAATACAGCTACTTAGAAAACAAGTCAAGCCTCACCAAGAGCTGTCTTCTCTGGAATCTGAAGACAAAACCAACTAGAAAATAAAACAAAGGTGGTTGAACATGCTACTGAAGTAACAATCATACTGAAAATCTTCTACAAACTAGCTTAAGGGTTAGCAATCTGTAAAAGGTTTTGGAAAGGTAGTAGCAGGGTTAGGAGCCAGTGGCTTCTTCAGCACAGTCCTCCTGAGCTGGTGTCCTGCTGTATTACAGCATTTCGACACAACTGCAAGGGAAGTTGTGCCTTGCTGCAGGTTGTGAGATGCCAGTCATAGGAGGAATTACAGACATGAGTTGCCAAAACAACAAACAATCCACATAGATGGAAGTTTTCTAGAGGGCTTATTAATGTAGACAATCTATGCAAGCAGGAAGTCTTCTGCGATCATCTTAAAGCTTTAACTGATGCATTGCCCATCTTAGTATCAGTGGAGTAACTTTATCTGCCTTCCAAGAAGTCATGAGGCTCATGTACCTGAGGTCTGCTGGGACAGCTGGACCCGCAGCAGATACACAGTTTGTATAGTTTCAGCCCAAATTGTTGGGTTTGCACAAAGCTACAGCAAGTACAAACACATCTCAGAAGTGGAGTGTGTAGCAAGTTGGTTAATTTATCTTCTGTACAAATGACACGTCCAGTTTTTAGTGCATTCTCAGCCTGTGCTGCTTTATTGCTAAAATATTTGTATACAGGTGCAGAGTTTCCAAGTTCATTTTTAAACAGTTCCTCTTTACAGTGTCAAAAGAATAAAATCTTATCTTGAAATCCTCAAAGATGCATAGATATAAAAGCAAGCTGCCTTTTGGAAAAACATCAGATTTTGCAGGGAGACATTCTTTCACTGTTACCATGTAAAACATGTGCAATGGGAATACATAGTTCCTAGCGACACAAATAATTACTAACCCATGTGAGCACAGCATCAGAAGTTCAACATAAGAAGTATTTTCTAGTTTGTTCTTTAAGTACTAAAGTAATCTTTAAGAATCTAACACTAATACTTCTCCTTTGCTGTTGTACCATGCTTTTGAAAAGGAGATCATCTTCACTGACATCCTAAAGTACCTTATTCCCAGGGGAATAAGCATTAACAAAGGATACAACTGCTTACTCACCAACACCAAAGAAAACATGAAAGTTTAAAAGCATGCAAAGTGTTCTAAAGAATACCCACTAAGAACTAGGTGACCATGGTTAGCTGCTGAGCTAAACTTGTTCTACAAATTCCCTTTTTGCTTGAAGAAGTTGGCTCAAAGGATTTCATTTAGTTTAACTTCCAATGCCTTAAAATAGTCATCTTCTCTTAGAACATTCCTAGCTTCATTTGGCAATTCTTCTAAGTCTAAAAAGAGCATTCACGAGAAAAACACAACCCCCTTCCTAACCCAAATCATGGTGCTTTGTGGATGGTTGGCTACGAAGCATGAACAGGAGTTAACTTGACACACAATTTCTTCCTCCAAGACACCTTCTACTTCAGAGGACTGTGCCCCTGTACATGGAGAAGTGTTCTGCACAAGTTAAGCCCAACTACAAAATTAAGCTAAGCTAGAAGTATGGAAATCGGCACTAAAAGCTAGTATCCTACATGTCTGAATACAAGGTTAAACTTGGAAAAGTATTGGTGACATAGACTATGCCACACATCCTAGGTTATTTTCAAACTGCCAGCAGAAATTCACTTCACTGTCCACTGAAGGACTTGGGAAGCATTTCAGAGAACACACTAAAAGCCTACAGAAAGATGGCACCCAAATTCCCTTTTATTTAGTAAGTGAAACAAAGGAAAAACAACACTATTGCAACCTGTGTTGCAGAAGAGAAAGACCTTCAGTGCTCAAATCTCAGTTACTGCTTTTAAAAATCTCTTTAAAGAACTTAAAAACTATACAAGATTACCAGTATTTTCAGGTTCATTCCTGCAGGTGCCATTATTGCTGGCTGGTACCAGTACATTCCAGTACAGCTGCCTATGTGGCTAGAGAGTTACCTGAAAATACTGCCTATTAAAAAGCTATTCAACACCTGAAATGTATGTACTGTGCTTATTAATTTCAGTCTTCAAATAATTTCTCTCACCACAAGCAAGTTTATTATCTACTCTGTGGTATATATTATACTCAATTTGAATCTGTGATTTCCATTTTTGTTTGCTTGTTGTTTGTTTTTTCCCCACCAGCTGCTCCCCCCTGCACCTTGTAAGAAACTCTGCACCCTTTTCCTTGCTACAGCTGCAGCAGGTGAGAAACCTCATCTCGCCCCTAAACATGCTTAGTCTATGCCCTGCTTTTTACATGCTCAGGACACTATTTTGAACCAGACTAGAGGTTATAAAGGCGAGTTCTGCTGATCTTAGTTCCTGATATACAGTTTTGGTGCCATGCTTCTGTCCCTACCTATACATTCTGCCCCTTTCTCTACAAGGGCAGCACATTCTCTAAAAACCAAAAAACCCAAGATCTGAGAATCAAAGCAGGAAGTTCAAGCTATTGGTATATTAATTCCTATTGCTTCATTATGTATAAATGCATATCTCAATTTACTGGTAATAACTACGTTACACTAGACATTTTGAATCATGCATAATTAGAATACTAGCTCTAAGATTTGGTTTGTGGGCCTGTGCCACTTGCCTTCAGTTTCTCCATGCAGTT
Source organism: Agapornis roseicollis (assembly GCA_002631895.1). Classification (NCBI taxonomy): domain Eukaryota; kingdom Metazoa; phylum Chordata; class Aves; order Psittaciformes; family Psittacidae; genus Agapornis; species Agapornis roseicollis. The sequence goes on from NDXB01009802.1 coordinate 38,155, forward strand.
CTTCATGCCTAAGGCATTATGAACTAGACACCTTTAATTTGACCTGCAAGCACACTCACTTGGAGGGGAAGTGGAGAGAAGCACACAGGATTTACATAGGACACAACAAACACTATATTACTTTTTATCTTTAACTTTAGATGTTGCAAATCCATAGGGAACCTGTCTATATTACGACCTGGTACATAGGCTTAGACACAGAAACACACCCTGCCTACATCATGAACACTGACACCTTCTCCAAAACTCAGGAGACAGTATAGAGCAGACTGAAAGGGAAGAGACGTAAGAATCCATTGCTGGTGTTCTCCACTGCTAAATGAGACACCCTGGTTCAACAGTTGGCCTTTGTGTGTCTGCCAGTCAAAGCACTACAGGGGCACAATGCTAGACCATTCAGTAAAAGAAATCAAATGGAATCTAACCTGAACTGCCATTATGCAGCTCTGTACCTGAACAGCAAGCAGGAACCTTGGTTTTGGAAGAAGACCAGTTTCCTAGGGATGCAGAAAGCAGTTATTTTCGAGCCTGATTATCCATCAGAAACTGTTCTTCCGTATTTTTCCTTTTCCTGCCCAAAAACCAGTGCAAGCTCTTGACAGTGTAACCATTGTGTAATATGACAGTGTCCTGAAGCTCCGTACAATTTCTTCTCACTCACTATCAAGGAGTCTTTGCAAGACTTTCTCTTTTGTCCTGAATTTGACAATTGTCCTCACTTGCAGAAGGCGCAATTCCCAACACAAGTTCATAGAATCATAGAATAGTTAGGGTTGGAAAGGACCTTAAGATCATCTAGTTCCTTCTGCGGCAGCACTAGTGGATGTGGAAACAGCACATATTTGTTATCAACTGGGTTTAGCTCTGTGAAGAGGCATGTCAGTGCTGGTCATTACACCTGATACCCCACACTGTAACGTGGTTGCATCTAACACTTCCATTTAGTTTTAGAAGCAGAGCAATAAAGGGGGTTGGAGCAAAAGTCATGCCATAGTACAAGAGATGAAAGGCAATGGGATTCCTTTTGCTGCTGTGAACACTGATTTCTAGTCTAGTAGACAACAGACTAGATATCACTATAGTAAGGCTGATCTGGGAAGAATATGAATATAGCTTGCCTGGCTGCAGCAGTCTTGATTCCTTACCTCACTCTCCTTATGCTTCTCTGAATGAAGAAACCCTGGAATTCTATTCAGCCACAAAGTTCATACTTCTGAAGCAGGAGCATGACCATGTTTTCATTATTATGGAAATGTATTTGCTGACCACAGACCAGAATAAATTTCTAATTTCTCTAATGTAAGCAGATAACAATCAAATTAAATCCCCTATGGGCAGCTGCCAATTTGATCAATAATTCATGAACTGGAATTTAAGTGGATTACAACCTCCCAGATCAATTAGCTTTTCACACACATATTCCAGATTATCCAGCAGTTAATTTAGACATTCTCATGCTTATCTTGGTTACTTTATACTGCAAAAATGCTCACAGCCCTCACAGTGCCATTCTCAACTTCTGAAGAGCCAAAGGGCTTCACCTCCATAATTTCAGAACACTAGAAGCTTCCCTTCAGCTGGAAGTTAAAACTTCAAATTGCCTCAGCTTCCTACACAAAATCCAGCCAGATTCAAACCTCTGATGTAATAATGTGTTCTGAACAGTTACTATCTATCAGGCCATGTTGTCTCTACACCTACCTGCACTGAAAGCAGCATCAACTGTGAACATTTTAGAACTCCTGTGGCTCTTTTATGTAACCCTTTGATAGGAAATACTTTGCTGGGTGCAGAGGCTACAGCTGTAGATCAATAACCCTTTACTGGAGGCCCCACAGTACTTGCCTTTGCAAAACTTCAGGCATCAACAGAGATCAATTATGGTTTCAAACAGTGTTTAGCAAGGCTAAAATTATTTTCCTGTAAAGCAACATTTTTGGACCTCTACAGATGTGCTGGGGCTGTAACAAATGGTTTGCGTGTCAAGTGTTCTCTAATTTCTTATTTAAAGACCATCTGGGATTAATCTTTTTAAGCAAGGAAAACAAAAAGTACTTCCCATAATAAAAGCTTTTAACTTCAGAATCAGGTTCTCATCACACGAGGCATTTGGAAGGGTTTAGTTTCTTCTCAGAGAAACAGAAGTGCTAGGCTACAAAAGAGAAAAAAACTAGGGGAAAACTTCAGCTATCCTCTCAAAAAGAACTGTCTGCTCTTCCCCAGCACTCATTGCAGTGCTTCAGATCTGTCACAGAGCTTTTTTGTTTATATATACCTGCCTCAGGTTCATTAACAAAATATTCAAGTGCTAAATTCCCTCCAATGAGAGGAACAGAAGAGGAATTCACCCACGTTCTCAGGAAGAGACTCTTCATGCAAACTCCCTGCAGCACAGAGCGCCACAAACTTATTTGGTTATTACCCACTTATTCTACTGTACAGTCTTGCTAATGCAAGTTATTTACTATCACATGCAAAACAGTTATTGCTACTAAAGTTCTGTTTTCTTATTAAATCATCTTATGGCTTTGTTTGCATCAGGGATTCTTCCCCCTACATACTGTGCTATTTTGCATTCCAGTTTCAGAGGTATTTTTCAATTGATTCTCCCAAGCACTAAACTACTATATTTAATGGTACAGCTACTTCCATAGAAAACTGAACCTAACTCTCAGCAAAGGTTCCCAGAGCGCTGCCGTAAATGGCCCCCTGACCAATTTTCTTGGAAATCAATTAGATGCAGAGGGTTGGTTGTTTAGGGGTTTCTATTTTTTTGCTTTCCCTGTTACATACATTAACTCTGCCTGGTTACTGTTTTTGCACCAAAGAACATGCTTCTTGATTAACCACTTTAGAGATACATCTTATCAAAACCAAGCTACCCATTCCCTGCCTCCCCTTAATGGCCATTTACAGGCAGGTCTCAGGAAAAAAAGATGCAGTATCCTCTCTAAGTTGAAGGAGAATTTTGTTCTTGTAAAAGACAGAAATGCGTGAAGAGCAATACTGTCATCAAATAAAAGACTTTCTCCTAGGAAATCAGAGGATGCCATCCACAGAGCATCGCACATCTGGAATCATATCAGTCCAAGCTGCCCATTGAGAGCAAAATCATTTGGACCTCCCCTGGTCTAAACTTTTCTTCTGAAAAAAGCAGAGGGAGAGACAGAAATTACTAAAATTGAGCTTAGAGCTGGAAAGCAACACCAGAAGTTACCTAAAATACGGGATATTGATTTCTCAGTAATACAGGGGTGGGGAATCTCTGACCCATAGGCTTGAGATAGCCTGCTGCACAGATACAGTATGCAGTGCTGTTTTTCAACAGCCTTTGACCTTATTACAATCTCTTTTATTACAATGTATGTAAATGCAGGATCCACCACAGGTACTAGAAGATTCAACAGGACTTCAGTCAAGAAAGGTTCCCCATTCCTGCAATAATGGATAAAAGCCTTCTACTTTTATTATACAGATAGCATTTTGCAAATGTTAACTTATTATATAATGAGGTTAATGTTTAACTAGTTGCAATGATTATATAGTCGTAGCTGAAGAAAAAAATTACTTAAGAGATATTGTAGATGATCTCACAGTAGCAGGGATGGGCACAAAGTGCACATAAACTCATCAACATATTCATACTTTTGAGTCTATAACAGGATGGGTAATAATAAGATTGTAAAAGCTGCACATGGAAGAAAACACCTTAAACAAAGATTAAAAAGAATCCCACCACTAAGAGGTGAGAATCCTGGATGCCTACATACAGCAGCTTACTATTGCAATTGAACAGATAGACTAAAGCACAAAGTCAGCTATGATTCTACGAAGCCCATTAGGTAAAGGCATTTAATTTCTAAAGATAGTGTTGCCATTGTCAAAGGGAGGATACTGCATGTTTAGACCACGTCTGTGACATTTCTATTGTATCCTTTCTATTGTTAATTACATTATTATCACTGCTTATTAATAAATTTGTCACTCAAATTGTAAAAATACTACTAGGCTCATGCACTGATCCTAACATGGCACTACAGTTTGCTACAAAGCACTAATGCTTATGGAACTATACACATCTCAAAATGGAAGACATTGGTGATTTTGTTGTTTTCAAACAACTTGCAACATCATTTTGTCCACAAGTATTAAAATATATATATGTATATATATATGTTCTATTGCACTTGCCCCTAGTTTTTGTCATGTTTCACATGGGAAGATTTCCAACCAACAGAGGAAAAAAAGTGGAACACTAAAAAGTAGGCTTGAGGCAGCATTTCCCAACACAGCAGTTAGGTAAGGTGCTGGCCAGAAATGTATGGCAGTGGGAGTCTTCTGGGCATGCATGGGTATTAATTCTGTGAAAGCCACAGATCCTTAGCCCAGCTAGAAGTATACTGTTCTAAAATGAAACTTGAAAACTAATGTTACATCACTATGGAGAAGAGTCAGGAAAAGTCAGCAATTCTATGTTTTGTTACAATGCAGGATTACAAAATGGCGAGGATTATTTCTATGGAAAAATAAATCAAAGAGCTTAAAGTGGCTACTCTCCAGTCAGACAAGTGCTTTGTTTTTGTACACGTTCACAGGAAACAAAAACACCTTCCCTGTCCCCCAATTATTTTGCCATCAAGCTATGCAAGAAACAACTGCTAGCCCTAATACCAGAAGGAAGAAAAGGAAATTCCCCAACCTAAAAATCAGCTGTTCCTTACACCAGATACTTCCCAACCACTTACAATCCTACAATATTGACAGTATTTTCCATCACTGGATCCTGCTTCTACAGACATCTACTTTAAATCCCATTGGTTTCAACCTAAGGAGGCCTTAAAAGGAAGTGTGCTTTCTAGTAGCCTCCAATGGCAGAAAATTCAGACCATATTCAGCAATCCTATGTTTTTAAAAGCAGTCAGGCCAAGCTGGTGGTTGCCTCATCAAGATCAACATGACTGTGATCAAACAGCTCACTGCAATGTTACACAAAATTTTAGTGCTCATTACAGTCTCGCCAATCACTTTCGTGTCTGCTCTTTTCTTCATGGAAACAAGAAATGAGAAAGCTGTCATTACATTGTATTGTTACAATGCAAGTCTAAACACAGACTTAACTCTGAAAAGGAGGATCAACATCAACACTTGCCCTTACTCTGCTGTGGAACTTGGTCCCATAAAATGTGACTACATTTTAAGTATCAGAATACTGCCCTTGCAATCAATCACTAAGATTTAACGATTTCAGTTGTTGCCTTTGTCAGCCATTTTCAGGCTGTCTGACTATCTCCAGCAGTTTTCTAAAAGCAAAAAACAGAAGAAGAAATCTAAAACGCCACCCCCACCCCCAATGATTCTAGCATCTCCCAAAACCTATTAACAGAACTCATATATCTTTATTTGACCCAAATTTGAAAATACTACTTTAAGCTAGTAAGTCACATTTGCTAAATCACAAGCTTGGAATAAGGTGCACTAAGAAGAGCTTCAGATTTGAAGTGGAACAGAATACATATCCCAGTTGTGGGGTTTTTTGCCAAGAAATCTCACTTCCCATGTATAATACCACAGCAGGGAGTACATAACCAACATAGACTCCCATCTCAGAATGACAGAAAACATCCTATATAATCACAAACGATGGAGACAAAGAACCTTGTGTAAACATAAGAACAACAGACTGCATCTTAGTTTGGGAAAGAATAAGAGGAACCAAAAAAGGCCCGTCCTAAGTATTTCTTCTCTCTCAAATCACCCTCTTATGTGGTAACAGCCTGTTCTCTTGGGCCTGCTTCTACCTTAAAGATGGTAACACACAGGTCACGTCAGTTCTCAGTCACGGAAGAATCAAAAAACTGATTCCATCAGCAGTATTGAAAACTCAAACTGTGCCAAGGAAGTCAAGTGGATAAACTGCAACTTTACCTCTCTGGTCTCTTCTATCCCACCAGAAGTTAATTTCTTCAATAAAGAAAGAAGTTCTGCCCCATCTCTTCTACCACATGTTCCTGGGTTTCTTCGTTTTGCTGCTAAGGAGTCATGAAAAGACAGACGGGGGAATGATTTAACTTAAACCTGATCATTATCTTATTATCCCAGAGGCCTTTAAAGCTTCACTTTTCTTTGCCAAAAATTAAATGGTGCAGAGTAATCTCTCTTTCTGGTGAAAGCTCTTCACATCCAGCACCTACATCAGGTTTAGACAGGCAAATACACATTTTGATTACAGACTTGGTCAATGCATTTACACACTATAGGCAAGGTAATTCTGCATTTGCTCCTCTGCACTACCTGCTTTATGCAAGCTGACATCAAAGACATCTATCTCCAAAGTCAAGCCTGGGCCCTGGACTAGGAAAATACCTGTATGGGACGTCTCCAATTGCTTGGTAAGTTTCTTCCTCATGTCAGAGCAGAAAGTACGTTCTGTTTTATCTAATGCATTTTGTTAAGTATATCAAGACAGCTTGACACAGCAATGCATGCAGACATTTTATCTGCTAGGACTTTCAATACGACACAGTAAGTACTTAACCTTCCTAAAATGAAGAAGGAGGTATCAGTGAAGAATACTTGCTTCCACTTGCACCTGATTACAAAATATTTCTTATTTCAAAACAGAATGCCAAGAGCTGGATGAAGAGCTTGCACAGAGGATGTTTTCTTCAGGGAAACAAATGCTGATTTCTGTTACTCTGCTTTTGAGTTGTGATAAAATGATGGGGTACTTCTGTGGGAGAAGTCATCTGGTGAATCAAATGTTGGGTGAGATGGCTGAAACAGGAAGTGAAGAGATCTTTGTTCGTTCAGCTCCATGGAAGTGAAGGACAGGTTTTTGCTTGCTAGAAGAGAAACATCAACACTTCACAGCCTACGAGCAAGCAACAGGACCACCTTCTTGAATGTCAGGAGAGGATCTGGAATCCCAAAATAAAAAAAGAGGGGTAGTTTAGCAATCAGAATAAAATACATTCAACATTCACAAGCCTACTGGTTCGTTACTTTAAAAGCCTGATTCTAACGGACAAAATTAGCTGGCTTCCCAAACTGCAATAATCCCTTGCTCTAAGATTTCTTATGTAACTATAGATCTCCATAAACTGGCTAAGGGAATGCTACAGAAATGCTGAAATCTACGCTCACTCAGGAGCAATGCATCCAAAAATATACCACTGTTAGTTAGGTAGAGGGCTCCTTAACTGTGCCTACAACACACAGCATCACAATGTTGGGGTAGCACCAGGATGCACGCTGCATACACAAAGTATGTTCTGCTATGGCAGGTCACAATTCAAAGAAACACCATAAACTATCCCCTAGTCAACCACAAAACTAACAGTGCTGTAGAGAAAAAAAAAGCACTAAATGACAGTTGGAAGATCACACAGACTAGGTACTAGTAACCCTAACTCATCTTGTCCCTGATCTCCCGGCCTTCCACAGTGACACCCACCTAGTTATCACTGAGTCACAGTAGCTGTTAAGACATGATTTTTGTTTACTTGCTTTAAGTTTGATGCCAGCCTGGGTTAGAAGGAAACATGTATGTGCTCCAGTGCCAGGTATATTTATTATCATTCTCCTGTACTACAATGAGAGATGTTAAAGAATTCTTTTTCCCTTGGTTTCTCTTTCTCCATACAAGAACATGAGGATACAGCATATTTTATAACCCCTTCCTCTCTTCTCTATCTGTATTTCTTATCTTATTCTAATTACCTTAACCCTTTAGTTGATCAAGTTCAGAAATAATCTTCCCATGACAATTTTCAACTACTATGCTAAAAGTGGCAAATAGAGCACACATCACCATCACATTCTCTCTGAGGCACTCAAATATTTCAGCTGATCATGAGCTTCACCATCACACTGTTAGGAAAGTCTTATTCTTGTTATGAAGATGGAGGAAAACGGACCTGGAGAGCTGCAACAAAACATGCCAGAAGTTTGTGGCAGAGCTGATAGCAGAATATAGCACTGTTAAACACCTTAACTACCAAAATATCTTTATTTCACTCAATGGAAAAAAAAAATACATTAAAACTCCACAGGTTGTTGATAATCCTTAGACATTTTGAATGTACTTCTTTCTATTTGATAATTGACATCTGTGTTACCATTCTTTCAATCCTACTGTTTAACAAATACAACTTTTTAACTCCAAGTTAATACAATTACACAATTGGTGTCACTTAGCAGAGCAAAAGAACATCATGGGACAGGAACTGTCTAAATTTAAAGCATTTATTCCTGTCAGAACGTATGATAAACCAAGGTCCTTTCAAGTGAAGGCCAAGCTGAAAGTTGGCACTGTGGCAACATTCCAGTTCTCTGAAGGTATCCTATGAAATACTAAAATCTCAATGACTGACTTCTTTGGACAGAAACAAAACAAAAAACAAAACAAAACCCCCACACCCTAAAAAACCCTAAATCAAACAACAAACTTGACAAGTTTAGTACCTGATACTTAGTACCTCTGGCTTTACTCACCATTTCTTTTCATCAATCCACATTCTCTTCATTGAGCCTAGAGAGAGATGAACAAATGAAGTTAAATTTGCATCTAGGAAGCTATTCAATTCATACATGATTATGTGCACAGACACAACAGATTAGCTGTGCCTTCCAGGAACCAGCTGATGCTTCTGAACGTTCTACAGAAAAAATGTTGATGTTACTTTTCAAATTGTCATGCCCACCCCCTTCCTCTAGCTAAGGGAAAGGATGATGGGAGTGAACTGGGCCCAAGTATGGAAGACCCAAGACAGCAAACTTGAATTAAGAACAGGCTGAGGGGCAGCATACAGAATCACAGAATCAGCTGGGTTGGAAAAGACCTTTAAGATCATCAAGTCCAACCATTACCCCAGGACTGCCAAGTCCACCACTAGCCCATGTCAGTGAGGACCTCATCTACATGGGTTTTGAACACTTCCAGGGAAGGCTATTCCACCACTGCCCTGGGCAGCCTGTTCCAATGCCCGATCACACTATCTATGAAGAAATAGTTCCTAATGTCCAATCTCAACTTCCCCTGGCGCACCTCTTGTCCTATCACTCGTTACTTGGGAGAAGAGATGGAGCCCCACCTCACTCCAACCTCCTTTCAGGCAGTTGCAAGGAGCAGTAAGGTACCCCCTAAGCCTTCTCTTCTCCAGACTAAAGACCCCCAGGTCCCTCAGCCACTCCCCATCAGACTTGTGCTCCAGACTCTTCACCAGCTTCACTGTCCTTTTTTTGTACCTCCTCCAGCACTTCAATGTCTTTCTTGTAATGAGGGGCCTAGAACTGAGTGCAGTATTCCAGGTGCACATGCCTGAAAGGCTTTTGTTCAGAAACCATTCTGTTCCCTGGAATGAAATCATGTCTGTCATTCATTCCACAGAATGTAGCTTACACAGTGCCGAATTCCCTTTTTCCCTGGAATTTTTTGGTTTCTACTTACAGAGAACAACCACAGCCCATGCTCAACTGGCTGCCTCTGGAGCATGAAGCATACACTACTACCAAAATAACTTTTTAATTGTTCATATTCTGAAGACAAATTCCCTTGTTATGGTAAGTTACCATCAACAGACACACATTTCATAGGAACTTAAGACAATTTCAGACTCCAGTAAGGCAGGAAACTCTTTCACATTAATAATAAACCTCTGTAGCAAGGAAGCCTAATGACTGTTCTCCAGGATGCTGAGCAGACAACCTAACAGCAAGAATAATGGATTGCTACAGGCAGAGCTATTTCATCACACAGTAATTACGTTATTAAAACCTCTCAGTATCCTCACCAAAGCACCTCCTGCACAACACAGCCTTCCTGCAAGCATCAGGGCCCTATGCCTTCAGAAAATCCAGAGATAACCCCTAGCCCTGAATTACACTGTAGTTATTCCATTCTCATGTTGTCAATTATGACCCTTACTACTCAAATCCTCCCTCAAGCACCCGCAAAGCACTATTTGGCTTTGAGAGGTTGAGGAAGGAACAGCAAATGATTCACAAACCAATTAATTTGATAGGGAACCGTTATCAGGAACTCCCCAAACTTCCTTATCAGAACAGGAACAATTCTGGAGGCCAATCATCGAAAAGGTGGGTTGTCTTTCACTTATTCTAAAGCTCTGAATTAACTAAACTAAAAGCTATAATAAAGCTTATTATAAGAAACCCGGAGATTACACTTAAAGCAACTCATACAAAGCAATGATTTATCCAGTGCTGAAATTTAGTTGGCTTTTATCTACTTTATTTTTAATTTTCATTATAACAAATTCACTGCCTTTGCATGCCCTGGGTTTTAACTGCTCTGCTTGATATGCTTTCTATCAAACTTTCATAGCTTGTGTGGGAGCAGAGTTCATACTCGTACCACCAGAACTTGCAAATGCAGCTGGATATAAATCAAGGCTACTGAAAATTAGCAGGCACTGAAAGTGAGGGTGAAAGGATCAAGTCTACACTTAAAAGCTAATGGAAATTATGAACTAAAAAAAACCCTATTTTTCTTGTTTCATACCTCATTGAACACACCATTAATTGAACTAGGACAAGAAATATTTATGAAAATTCAATAATATTATTATCCTATAACAAGATTAATATATATATTTTTGAGTTATGATAAGGATTCAGAAAGTTTTAATTTGATTAAGTTTTGGCCTACTGCCCATTCACGCCTTTTTATTTTTTAAACTACCATAACTAAAGGCTAAGTTTCCATGAACTTCAAATCTCACAGATAGACAACATCTTGGATGCAAGCAACTTAACGTCAGGAATTTCAAAGCCAAAAAAGAGATGAAATATCTCATAAATAAATTTACCACCAAAACTGCGGCATTTGTCTTTTGGTACAGATCCACATGCTCTCAGATCAATGCACCAAAGGGGAAAAGAGAAAAGAGGAAAAAAATTTAGTGTTCTAACATAATCAGTACATTTAATTGGAAACTATATCAACAGCTTACAATTATGCTACTAAATTTTACCCCACCCCACACAGTCCTTTTTAAGGTACCCTTAGTTTTAATTATACCGGTAAGCAGAAACTCAGATCCAACAAATCCAACTTTCCAAAATACTATCTTTCTCTCCCACATATGCAAATGTTCCAGGAGATAAGCAGTATTAACAGGGACATAAAAGATAACCTCTTCCCTACAGCCTGAGAAGTATGGAAGGAAGGAAAGATCTAGAAACAGGTTTAGGTAAAAAGACCAAGACACAAAAACTTAAAAGGTAACTGTGGTGATGTGTGAAGATACAGAAAGCAAAATTTAATGCTAGAGACCACAACTCCACTAAGATCTCTCCCATGGTTTAAAAAGGGTCAAATTTAATCTGAAAAGCTGATAATGACAAAAACTTAAATTAGAAGCACAACATACAACAGGAGTAACTTACAGTCCTGCAAAAAACAGAAAAAAAAAAATAGCTGCCTCTGTGCTCCTTGCACTTTCCAGTTAACTTTCAACAAGTCATTTAAACCCAATGCAGAGAACTGTAATAGGAAAGCTAAGACTGGTGTGACTGGAGAAAGAGCTTTCCTTACATCTAACCCTAACCTCTCCTGTTTACCTCCTTGTCCTGTCACCACAGTCCCTGACAAAGAGTCCCTCTCCAGCACCCTTACAGGCCCCCTTCAGATACTGGAAGGCTGCTATGAGGTCTCCACGCAGCCTTCTCTTCTCCAGGCTGAACAGCCCCAACTTTCCCAGCCTATCTTCACACAGGAGGTGCTCCAGCCCCATTAAGAACAGGAGTGCCTGAGTGTGGAAGCACCAAAAGGCACAGGAATAGAGCTCTCAAAAGCACTTGTGTTAACAGCACCCAGGTAAGCAGGTCATCAAGATCCCAGCACATCCCCCTGCAATTTCAGCACACACCAGCAGGATGGTAGAGACAGAGACCACTATCACCTTCAAAAGGGTACACAAAGACATATCTGAAACCTAGAATAGTGGCCAGCCTAGGAAGAGGCCAGAAAACATAGGGACCTGCCAGCTGATTTCCCTTGTCCTCTATAAGGGATCTCGGACTTAGCATCTGGACATGAGCAACACAGCACCAGACTGCCAGGCACACAGCACCAGACTGCCAGGCACACAGCTTGAATGCCCCTGCTGTGGTCCTTGTCTGCTGGACAGACATTTTGGGCACAGCACACATTCTGCCACTCAGGAGACTTCAAGCCTAAGTGAGTGCTATGCTTTGCTTTATATTTTTGATAAAATCACCTTCCCCTCCTATGAGGTTTCCAATGGATAACTGTTATGCTGATGGTACAACATTGAACAGTACTTCTTACAGCAGCAGAGAAAATAGGAAAGGCTGTTTTACAGCTGAGCTTTCTATCCCATGACACACACACTGTAGTAACATGCTCCTTGAAAACTGTTCAGGTAAAGAAACATCCCTTCACATCCTATTTTAGGGATATCATCCTTTTCTCTTCAAGACTGCACGAGTCCTCACATCTTGCATTCACATAACCTCCGGCATGTCAGGGACGGCTTCGAACACTGGTCCTTTTCTAGCTTTGAAGACTGAACGTGGGAGGCGCTCAAGAGATACTCCAGACTCTTCACAGACTCGGTCAGAATTTTTACCCTTCGTTGGCCCACGGTTTTTGACACCCCTGAACGACGGGTCACCAGCATAAGATGCACGCCCTATTCGTGCAAATCTTCACACTGCAGACTCACAGCGCTATGAGCCAAGTCTGTAAAGCAATGGAGAGAGCTGATCTGACATAGACCAGGGTAACAGAAAACTCTAATACTTCTGTTGTCTTTCTAAGATACTTCTCACAGCTCTTGTGAATTCAAAGCGTTTAAGAACAAATGTTAATCCAACTGAATTTACTTATTGCAAAAACAGTGTAGAACTTTCTCTGAAAGAAAGTTGATTGGTTATTATTCTTTTGATGATAACAAAGCAAAAATACGTTTATACGCAAAACGCATACATACAATTCATACAGAGACACATATATACAGGAATATTCATCATCAGCAGAATATTGTACCTTAATGTTATGTCGCTCATAAGCTGCTATTACTGTTACTAAGTGAAATTTTTCTCATAAGCAGCTACTGCTTTAGGAACTGGTTGTGTCAAATATGCTTACTGTATTTCTTTTATCTCACTAGTTACAAAAAACTAATTCGTTATTACATTATGTATGATAATGCCACATCCCCACAATATCTAAAGCCATGCCCCTCATTTAACCACTTCCATTTCTTACTTCTACCTGATATGCACGTTGAAAATGCAGTCACTTTCAACTCTTACAAACTCGAGACTTAAAGATTTGCTATCAAATACAGCACATCAGGAATTTCAGGCTAGTGAAAGTAATTCTTTTAGTAAGAAGCTTCCCCTCCTTTTTTTAATTTAAACCAAGTTCCATTTCGTAGTATAAAATACCTCCAATAATTTTGAAAAATTCAGGGCATACCTGACCTGCACGGTACTAACATGGAAAGGAGACACTGATTTTGTGTTTCATCACATGCAAAGTCCTTTTTGTCTCACTATCAACAGTCACTCGAATTCATAAGGCTACAATTATTCCTCTACATTCTCTCTCCATATTGCGTTGTAGACCACTTGCACGTTCTGATTTTGTCAAACGACTTAGAAGCCACCCCCTTTGTGCATGCCTGTGTCACTACAGCATAGAGACATCAGACAAGAAGGATAAAACTATTCAAATTAGCCACATCCATCCAGCACACAAATTCCAGGAATAACAACGACAAAAGAGTAACTATACCCAGCGCTACGCTTGCAGCAGGAGACAAACAGGCTAATTTCGGATGCTACATTTTGGGTTCCCGTCTGCACGTTCGCTGTCAGCGGCAGCTGTTCGCCGAAAGCGCGTTCCCGCTGTTCCCAGCTAGTCCGGACGTTCTGCTGTGCGGGAGGCAAGCTCTTCCCTCCCAGCCATCTGCTACAGCCCCGCACTGCTGCCAGCCCGTTCACGGCCTCGCCCCAGCTACGAAGTTACTCAGACTTTTCTAGGCGGCGGCAGGGGCCAAAGGGGCACGTTCCCACCGCCGCGCCCCGCCTGGCACCCGCCGTTACCACACGGACGGACGGACACACAGAGTCGAGCCCCCACCCCAACCCGGCACAGAGACCGTGCTGCCAGGTGAGGCGAACGGGAAGACAGCCGCGTAGTTACGCTCACCGGCCCTGCCCGGGGCCGCGGCACCAGCCTCAAGAAGCGGCGGGCGCGAACATGCCCAGGCCCAGCCCAATCACGGAACAGGACGGGAAGGCGGGCGCGCGGGCACCCTGACCCAGCCCAATCAGGGAGTGGGGCACCAGGCACCGGGCTGGGTGCGGTTCCGCGCCGAAGGTCGTCGTTGCTCCCCACCGCACTCACCTGAGCGCGGCCCAGGCCGCGGGGCCGCAGCCGGCCCCGGCCTCCTCGCCTCTTCCTCTCACTCCGCCATCTTCCCCTCCTCACCGCGGCCACCCGGCGGGGGGCTCGCTGCGCCCGGCGACGCCGGGCCCGCCTACTCAGCCGCAAGCCTACTGGGTGCTGCACGTATGCCTCTGCCGTCCAGTTTTGGCAGTGATTGGCCACCAGAGCCGTCCATCACGGAGGCTGGCCTCCCGCCTCCAAGGCTCTCCTTTCTGATTGGTCCCGGGGAGAGCACACACCTGAAAAAGGATTGGTTCGAGCCGCGCCAGCAGGGCCGGTCCGGGCGAAGCCTGCGGTGACCTCCAAGGGGATTTAAAGGAGCCGCTCACGGGGCGAGAGGCCCAGGCCCGGCCCGGCAGGCAGGGGGTGAGGGGGCTGCGAGGGACCCGTTCTGGCAGCTCTGCCAGCACCCGCCTGCCCACGCTGCCGGCCGGCACTCGAGGCAAGCGGAGCATGTCCAGGGCAGTCCCTGCGCTGCTGGCCCGCAGGCACGGCCCGCTCACCCGTCCTCCATTTCACTGCGCAGCCATGTGCCCCAGGCCGCCACCCGCGCCGATTCCCGCCGGACCCAGCGGCTGTCGGGTGTCTGAATGACAACCTTCATTCACAGCGGCAGGGTATGTGTCAGCGGCAGAAACTATTGTTCTTTTTTCGTTAAGCAGAGGTAATGTTAAACTTCAAGCTGAAGGGTGGCTACGTTGAACCGCGTGGAGTACTTACCCATTCAGAAAACTCTGGAGAAACACCCCCGTCTAACCGTGATTCATCACAGACAGCTACTACAAGCCCTTTCAGTTGAAATCTTACTCCATTTAATGCGCACTTTGCTACTAAGTAGTGTTTCAGTGCAGACCGGCAGCTTAAAATGAAACACTGCTCCCAACTTAAGTATATCCACACACTTACCTTACAGCATCACAGAATAGTTCCAGTTGGAAAGGACCTTAAGAACATCGCATTCCAGTCCTGCTGCCACAGGCACAGGCACCTCAAACTTGACTATGTCACCCAAGGCTCTGACCAACCCAAATTGGCAATTAAAAGAACTGAAAGCAGACCTTGAAAGTAATTTTCCATTATAAACTTACATTATAAATTAACATTATTTTTAGTCCTGGTTTTCATGAGTCAAATGCTGTACCGAATACAGTATTTTGTTTTGCACAAACCTCATGCCACACTTACCTATAAGGATAATCTTATTCCTCTTCCAGACTTTCAGCTTCACAGATGACCTTTATCCTAAGCAGACTTAATTTCTACAGGCAAAGTACGACTGTTGTGGAAATCTTGTTTATGTATACTTTAGTTTTGAACAACTTTAACATTGAAGATCTCGACTCTAAAACTCCTATTGAGAGTATTTGTGTTCACCCTAAAGCACATTAGCAAGAATACCTGATGTCTAAGGTGGGGACTTGTAAGGACAGGCATTGCTACCTTGGTATTATATGCCCTTTAATTAGAACAATGCTACAACACTCTGGAGAGGGGAAAAAAGAAAGCCTGGTTTGGAACCATGGAGAGGTGTAAAATGCCCATTGTTACATGATCCACAGTGCAGTAGTATTGGTGCGTGCCCTCTTCTGGGGTTCATGTTTTGCACTAGTTTCCTCCACTACCAGCCAAACAAAGGATCATTAATACTCTGAAAATAAGCTCACTGATAAGAAATTGATTTGTAAGGCCTGCTAGCACCACTCTACTGGTATTTACCTTCTCTAATCATTAAAGGATAGGAATAGTTCGAGGTAGGGGGGATAGAGTTTATACAGTGGAAGGTTTATTTCTGGATTGATAAATACAGGTTCCAGTCTCACTGGGACAGTAAGGCACAACTGTAGGTTACAACTATATAGCCAGAAGAGAGCAACACCTATTGTTAAGCAAATCACAAAGCCTAAAAACACTTTTAACTTCAGTCTTTTCACATTGTTAATTCCTACTTTACATGACACTGTTATAAAACTATAACATTCCTCCCTTATACAGAGTAGAACTTTTTAGTTTACTTTTTTTTTTCCTGAAATTGTGCTGCACTCTGCAAAACAATGAAGTGCAACATTCCATTTTTCCATCCCTTAAATCAAAAACCCTTCAGACACTTGCATGTTATTCTGTAACACAAGTGATGATTAAAGGAACTGAGAAAAAAAGGAAATGCACATTTGAGAGTAGTTGAAGACTGGTAAGTATTTATAGAAATGTTAACACATGACATAGAGAAGCAGTTATAACACCAATTCTGCAACAAAGAAGCTCCCTGGTTTTTTGGTTTTATAGGAAGGATCTCCCAGACTGTAGGATGCTTCAGCAGAACTGGATGAGATGATTTGCCAGTACAGCCACAGAAAATTATGGTACTATTCAATCTTCTTCAATGATCTTTACCACTTGAACTTTTAGGACTATATTATCAGTATTAAATCATTTTACACTTGCTAAGAGATTTGTGTAGAAATATATCCTAAAATATTTGGGATACAAATATAATTTGGGAAAGAACATATATTATAATTTGGGAAAGAACATATTATGTATTTGTGAAAGCCAGAGCTTTCAAAAATACAGCCTCTACCCTCAACACAAATCTAACACACCAGGACTTCCATACTGGAAAATGTAAATAATTATATATAGGCCACTGTGATTAAAAGAAAAAAAACCAAAATCAAACAAAAAAAAACAACCCAGTTCACACCATTTCCAGGGGCAGTGACAGAACTGCAAATCCAGATTTTGGCATGACTAGTTTTCTTGCATTATGTACACTGGTAAACAAGTTCACACTTCCAGACGCAAAACAACCCTGATGGGAGGAGGGATCCTACAGCAAAGTAACCTAGAAAGGGTACCTCATGGTCCATTGGCTGTCAAGGACAAAACCAAGTTTCTGCATGTGCTACCGGAACAATTTAAGCAACTTAGTGCAGAATTCCTATTCTTTTTGAGGACATCACAGCCTGTCTCTGCCACAGATTCTCCTATTGTCCCTGTGAATTCATCCTACAAAGAATAAAATCTATTCACAGCACTTCAAAGTACTCTAGGCTATCATCATGCATTCAATGCTAGTTGTACAATGAAGCCATAGAAATTGAGAAGTCCTCAAGTAAAAGTCAGACTTGGAAGAAACAAATCTGCATGTAAAGAGCCAAATGGGAAAGTGGGAGGGGGTGGGAAAGGCAGTTGTAATGTGGTATTGCTACTGGAAGCAAAAAGTGAATTGTTATCACTGCACCTAGGATTCGAGTAGATGCTTGTCTCCAAAATGTTTCAGAGGGCATTTCTGTGGCATGTTCCCATTTTCCATTCTGATTCAGAGCTCAGAAGAATCAGTTTGTAGACTAAACAGCAGTACATAAGGAAAGGCATTTTTGCTGAAACAGTAGTGCAGGAGGAGGCAAGGGAGAAAGGATTACAAAAAAAAAAAAAAAAAAAAAAAAAAAAAAGGAAAAAATTAAAAAAAAAAAAACTCTTTTCCAAGTTGCATGGCAGCCATTTCCCTTTGTTCCTGATGCACAGGGAATGTTCACATCAGTAGAACAAATCAGGGAGGGGTTGGAGATGTAGTGTAAATGCACCAGTAGCAACGCTCTGGGTAAAGGTGCTAAGGAGAAAATGAAGTTCTACTTATTATATAGTAGGGGTAGAAAGGAACAGGCTCTCCATCCATCAGTGAAGAAATCGAATGCTCATTTTCTGCTCTACATCCACTTTCTCCAAAACCTGCAATGAAATTCAGAAACAACTACTTAAGTTACTGTACATACTTCTCTCCTACAAGGTTTTTTACCCTAGCATAGAGGAAGTGGGCAGGAACGTGGGATGTCTTCAATTTGGCATGCTAGTCTTTCATCTACAGACTGCTGTTTTTCATTCTGGACCAAGGTCATTCCAAGGAAAGAAACTTAAGCCATTAAAGCTGGACAAAGGCTGTCAACCAACACGTAACTAATGCAGTTTCAGTCTGCCAAAAGACCAGGAAGGCTTGGATTCCCAAAATTAGATTGTGTGGGAATGCACAGGCAGGAAACAGAAGGAAGAATGGAGCAGAGGAAGGCAGCAGTCAATGAAGAGCTAAAATCAAGAGCACAGCATCACTAACACAGTTAATTGTAAAACTGAGCTGACAACTTCATTCACTGACTTGTTATTAACACTGAGGTACAAAGACAGCCTGCTCCAGGCTGTTTCAGGCATTAGACTTCACTGTTCCAAGATCAGAGTAACTTAAATTTGAAAAGACCTCTTGAGATTTTTTTTAATCCAACTCCCTCAACTCCTGCATAAGGCAGAACCAGCTACATCAGGCTGCGTCGGGCTTTGTTAAGTTACGGTTCTCCAGGAAGGAGGTTCTACGTCTTCAGAAGCTATGATCTTCCTCTTGGTAAAGTCTTCCTCATAGCTAACCAGAATTTCCTGTGTTGCAACTTGTTTCTGTTGCCTCTTGTCCACCCGCAGGATAAGTCTGGTTCCTCTTGTCAATGCCATCCCATTAGGTAGTTGAAATTGTTCTGCTATAGGACAGCTTTCTCCACTGACTATATAATGCCTCCTTACTATTACCTGAATATACTGCAGAATTCCCACTTTTTGCAACCACTTCTTTCTACAGAAGTAGCCTGACTAGCACAATTACAACACAGTAGTTCTGCTTTACTTGTGCTGATCAGTTTTCACTTGTTTTGCTAACAGATAAAAATCTACAACTAATATTAGCATTCAAGTTCCTAGCTCTAGTCCTTTGAATTACATCTTTTGTTAGTCAGGCTACTTCTGCAGAAAGAAGTGGTTGCAAAAAGTGGGAATTCTGCAGTGTATTCAGTGCCACAGCTTGCAAGAGCTACAGTGTATGTTACTTCATGTAAGAGCATGGAGAAACATATGGACTAATTATTACTATCCTGACAATATGAAAAAAAGGGTCCTGATGAAGATGGGAAGAAAAAGAGCTAGCAGAAAGCTTGCTTTGCCCAAATTCAGGCAGGACTAATTTAAAAACTTCCTCTAGTTTCCATTTGCGTTTAAGTCTGAATGACTTGCCCATTACTGAGCAGTTTCCTTTAGTCGTTAACAATGTAGTTTACCAACCTTTACAAACTCTGCAAAGGAGATGGCACTATCTCCATCTTGATCAGCTTCCTGGATTGTCCTGTCAGCAATGCTGCCCAGCTGCTCATCTGAAATATTTACACCAACCATCATCCGTAATACCTGAAACATACAGAAGTCCCCAGATTACTATTTTTTTTTAATGCAAATAAAATAATCATTATTGATATAGGAACAGAAGTATTCTTAGTGCTATTTCTCTTATGTACACTGTCAAAGTAACACCCCACAAGAACACCCCTGGAGGATTTTTCCTCCAGGAAGTCATGGAAGTAATTTCTAGATCGACTTCTATTTGTCCTTTATAGATCACTGCTTTCAGGAAAGACAGTTTCCTTTTGTAGCCACCTTCGACAAAGAATCATGCCTTTTCACTAGACAGCAGGAAGAGACAGAGTATGAGAAAGCTTTTGGAACTAGGAATGAGGACATTTTGTTCCAATGCTTTTGTCCATATTTTTCCCCACCAAACATACCAACATTTAATCAAGTATCTGCTGTTTGAGATACTTTCCTACAGGAAGATTTTAAGTATCAAATGATAACTGCTGTTATTCTTTACAATTAGTATTTCCTGTGCAGACAGAGGGCAATTTCAGTCAAAAGCAAATCTTTGTCCTACAGCAGGAACCACAAATTGCCATGTCTACTTCCCAGGATTAGTAGCATGTAATTACTCCTAGCTCAAGCCTAGTTTCATGTGTATATGCAGCACTGATGAACTTTGATTACCTTTGCTGCAATTTCAAGAAGTTTTACTCTCTTGAGAGGATGGATGCACAGAGGATCAGCAAAACAACCTAATCCACCTCAGTGACTATCCCTGTGAAGTCCTCTTAGATTAGAAGGTAGCTCTTAAGGGGCTTAGTGTATTTGTTGGATATTTAGGCATCATTTCCAATAGGATCTGCTTAGCCTAACGCTCTGGTTTAAATGTGAGTCTAGCATTCCCAGTCTGAAAGAACAGCCTAGGCTACCATATGAGATTAATTGTTTATCTCTAGTTTAAAGTATGAGACTAAATTCCTTCAGGAGTTCTTTTGAGAAGACTGTTGTAACTCCACATCCACTTGGAATGAAGTGGGTAGGCATACAGTAGGTCAGGATGGAGTCATTCAAAGCAGCCCTGTGCTATTTACCTGAAGAAGCTCATCCCTGGAAATCTTGTCATCTTTATCTAGATCATATAACCGAAAAGCAACTACAGGGAAGAAAAGAATGAGCAGTTTAATTCAAGTGCTATTATTTTTCTTGTAACAATGTATTTATATATATATATAAGTGCTCCTAAGTTATTTTAAGACAATTAGCTTAGAATTTCAATTCCCCATAAAAACCCATTTTCAGAGCCAACCACTTATACATTACCATTAATTCTCTTTAACTATATTCTACATGAGATAAGACAGAAATTTTAAGTGCTCTGAGTGTTGCCAACTTTGATTAGTGACCAAGAGCAGTCTGCTCATATACTGTAGGCAGTCATCCAAACACTAAAGAAAGTACTCATCTGAAGGTAAGGAAAAAGCCTTGTATTATATGGAAGACTGGAGAAAATGGCAGAAAAGACCATTCACGTAAGAGACAGTGCTTCTAAATCTCAAATAACTTCGTGTGCAAGCCATTTAATCATGTTAAAACTTAAATAGGGGAAGTTTAGATTGGATATGAGGAAGAAGTTCTTTACTCATGAGGCACTGGAATGGGTTGCCCAGGGAAGCTGTGAGTGCTCCATCCCTGGCAGTGTTCAAGGCCAGGCTGGTCAGAGCCTTGGGTGGCATGGTTTAGTATGAGGTGTCCCTGTCCATGGCAGATGGGTTGGAACTAGATGATCTTAAGGTCCTTTCCAACCCTGACTATTCTACGATTTTGTATCCTTCCACAGCAAAGAGCTGTACAGAAGACCCCAAGTCCCTTTACTCCCTTTGCAGAAAAAAAAAGAAAAATAAATGCTCCTATAGGAGGTTCACATTTCTTACAGTGGAGCTTGTTACTTCGGCTGTTCAGTGGTTCTGGTCCATTCTGGTCTTTGCTCTTTTCATTATCTTCTATGGGTCGAAAGTGAGCTAATGTCCTCATGAATCCACGGAAATTCACCTGGTCCTCTCTGCATAAGCATTATAGCAGGTCAGTTTTAGCATAGCTTATATGGATTCTGTATTTCAGTAGAGAGTATGGATGTCTAAAGCACCAAGACCATGCAGATTCTTCCACTGCCACCCCCCCACAGGGTTTGGCTGCCTATGCTCAAACCCAGCCCTGATACAGTGCAGTTCCAACCTGGGATCTCGCTGTTATGAAGTATGATGTATAAAAAAAAAAACTGTGAGAAGTCTTGTTGAGGACTCCCCAGTCCCTGCCTGCAAGCTCTGTTTAAGCTGAAGCCCTCACCTTTGGCCCTTGCCCAAGCTATCCTGCGGCTGTGCCCAAGTCTGGCAGTCTATCTTGCTAATATGAACCCCTATTCTCTGGATTGACTGTCAACTTGTCTGGCAACCACTGCCAGACCACTGGCTGACCTGACAAGTCACTGGAACTGCTCTGCTTTTCTTGTTCAGGTGCCATGCCCTTCATTATTAAGTACATTAGCCCTGCCAGCTTTATTGTCACACTTGGCTCATGTTTGTGGGGTAGCCATTGCTCACTGCTCTGACAAACAGCTCCCCTCTCTAACACTGTGGGAACCAACTATTTAACTACCTTCCATGACTCCTACTTTCTATTCAGGAAAGTCTGCCTGGTATTAGCTTATGACTTGATTAGTCAGTCCAATCTTCATGAATCGGTAATGGCAAATCTGTTCAACAACAGCAGCAGATTGCACAGAACAATCTAGAGAGGTAAAATAGAGAAAGTATTGCAAATTTGATAATCTCTTTGGATTTGTGTTAGAAGTGCCATAAGCTAGGCCTTAAATGTTACTAAAAACTGAAAACAAAAAAGCTGATCTAATAAAGGTATACTTAGAGGCTGAAAGGTGAAAAATGAAACTGAGTAGTAATGGCAATACTACTTAGCATAAAATAGTATTGCTATAAGTCTGCTTTAAGAACCAAAGTAAATACATGCCCTTTACTTGCTTTCTAAGTGCTTAGCAGCACAGCAAGAGCAGAAAACTGACATAAAGCCTGAGTTCATTATCTATCAAAGCACACACAAAACTTCCAAGGTTGGTAAGTTTTTCTCATACAGAGTACATGCTGAGGAAACAATGTACCCACACACATTTCATGACAAGTTTGAGGTGTTCAATTATTAGTAAATCCACAATCTGTGCTTTAAGTATCAGCATTTCAGTCCCATTGGAACTTCTGATGAACTACACATTTTGTGCCTGTTCTGTTGGAACTCACCCTTCTGGAAAGAAGGCATTGATAATTCTGTCTCCCAGTGGATTGATGGCAAGCTCTGGAATCCGCTGGAAGTCTTCCCGGCTGTGTAAAGCAAGAAAAACAAGATGACCGCATTAAATTGAAGTCAGAGGAGAAAAAGTTCCTTGAAGAGAATTCATATTAAAACATCCACTGGGCTCTGTTGTCACAGCCAGACACTTGGTGGGTTTTAAGGTGCAACTCTTTAAAAATCACATTTTCTCTACAAATAATGACACAAAAGACAATGTGAAGGCTGTATTACATTACAGACCACCAGTGCTCATTTACCACATTAGCAGTGCTTCTCAGATGTTATTTGTGCTAGAAACCTTCCTTTAAGATGCCAACTGGTCTGCAATTTAAAGAAAGCTTATGAAATGGCTTCGAAAGAAAATATGGCTTCAAAATGAAAATAATATAAGTATTTTAGTAATTATTTCGGTACTGATTTGAGTTCACATTGTCCAGACTACCCTAGTCCAGGGCCTGGGACAATACCATACTCCTCCAAACATACCACAGGTGATTTGCATATTCTAATAGAAATTCTCATTTATGCACAACTTAATACCTTATTATAAGTGCCAAATTTCAGAATTTAGATTCAACCAAGCAGCAATCCTATTTTAAAGTACAAATTTTAGACTTCAATAGGGCCTGTGCACCAGATGTAACTTCACCAGTACATTGCAAATACTCAATACTTTTGCCAGCCATTCGCTTCTCTGCTCATGATTGTATGTAGACAGTACAGTATAAGCACAGCTATGCTTACATTCTTATAGCTTTTTCTGATCTGGATGTCATCATGAGCTATACTGATGTCAACACATTTTAGATCACTATGACATGAACACAGGGTTCATCCTATTCCTAGAACTGCACTAATTTTTCTTTTCTTTCAACCTAATAGAATGTCACTGGCAGGAAAGTGAGACAACCTTGGTGTGACCAAAACAGATGCACCAAGTGTGTCTTAATGAATAGTGTGGTCAACATGTTTGGGTCTGTCCCTCCCTCTTTGTCTTTTCCATGACAAAGCACACCAATTTATCAGTCAGTACAAGATGTACTCCATAATAATTTATATTTTTAATTGTAAACATAACAGCAATGGGACGAGTCTGTAAAAAACCCAAACAATTCTGTCTGGATGCGTAACTTGGCATTTCCTGCCCAATCTCCTGAAATATCAGCAATTGCCTTCAAGTCAAATACAGGCCTGCTGGTTTTGAAGTTTGGGTCAAAGTCTCAAACTTGGTTACTAAATGTCTGCTACTTTTGAAAACTAAATGAACTGGCAACAAGGTTTGATTACACCAAAAAACTGCCAAAGTGGACACAAACAGGTTTTGCTATTACTTTAAGTATACTGGCCTTTTGTAACACTGTCATCTTAAAACACAGGGGAAAAGAAGGAATTGGAAAACTTGATTACTATCTGGGCTGGGAAAGGCAAAGAAGCAAGACGTTCTAGTTGTAAATGCATTCTAAAGCACACCTTGCACCCGGTCACACCACAGTGCTGCTGAAAGTCCCAATTATGATATATCTGTTTGCAACATGGGTAAACTGACCTCTAACAGAGTGACCTGACTGTGTGTCTATGCTATTCCAGCAGACTTCTGCTCTGACCAGGTTTGAATTATTGTAATAGGCAAAGTTACCATCTGTATAACATGATCAACTTGTTACCAGCCCCTTCAGGACTGCTGCATTTTAAGCTATAGCTGAAAGGCAAAGTATGCATTAGCCATTTAGGCAGAAGATGCAGTGATGTGGAAAGCCTGTGTCCTAGTAACAATATTTTACCAACAGGAGCTCAGCATCAATGTTAACATTTACAAGCTAAAAGCAGCAGCTTCCCTCTCTGTCATTTCAAGCAAAATCCTAATGCTTCAGAATTTTTTACTTGCATAGCACTACTTTTTGATATACAGCCTCAATTTACACTTGGCATTTCAGCCTCCAGCTATTCTGCTTTCTAACAGAAGATTAACAATTAACCACAACCAATTCCCCAGGTTTCAAATCTATCTGTCTTGTCATTATCAGGACTGCAGTAGACCATTTTTGCTTATTAAGAGCACATTACTGAGCAAGTGTTGTAATTGGAATAGCTGTAACAGCAATAAAAGTAAATGAATGCATGAGGCAAGTTATTCTGCGCTTCATAAACTGAGGATTCCTGCAGTCATTAGGGACCGACTTCACCTGGCTGAGGCTGGAGCTTACAGGAAATGAGATGCCCTCGATTTCTTCCATGTTCATGTGCCATAGCAACGAGGCTCTTCTAAAATACCTTTCCAGGAATCTGGCTTATATTAAATCCTTGCCTAAATGTAACATGTAGAGCAACCTTTAACTACATGCTATCATTATGCAAGCAAACCACTTAATAATATATTTGTCAGTGCATTTATATGTAGACATACTTTGCAGTAAGGAATTTGTACATTCTAAAACAGACAAGTATTTCTAAGCATGAATATATCCTCCAAAGCATACAGCAGATCCCTGCTGTAAAGGTGGCTCTGCCTTACCCCAAAGGTTGCAAGAAACCTACTAGACTCTTCTTCCAGTATTTCTGGTTGTTCATCCTTTTTAACGCTAAATAGTAGTAGAGTACTGTTCCCTCAAAAGGAATGAGAAGGGTAGGGCTACCTAGAGCTAAGGAAAAGTAAAGCAATAGAAAGAAAACAAACCGTATGCAAACCAGAAGTGCTAGAGGAAAGGAATGGAAGTACACACTACTCCAGTACCCTAACATTTTATGATCCAACTCCAGTACCCTAACATTTTATGATCTAAACCCCTTCTTCAGAACAGTGGTACACATTTAAAGATTTATTTCATGCCATAAAGAACCACCTACCACTTCTTTTCCTGATTAGTCACATGAGTGACTTCTGTCATGCCTGACTTCTAAGTCAAAGATGTAAGTCATCCCTACAGAAACAGTTGCTCTTGCTCACAGGAAACAAACAGAAGACATGCGTTCCAAACTGTTTGGTGCTAGTAAGCAAGTGGTAACTCCATCTCACTTGCCTCACAGTAGCAAGTTCGCTTTGATCAGTATTTCAAAAACCAACATTTACAATCTTCCAAGCTATAGTTCTTACTCTGCCCTCATTGTTTTTTTCAGGAAGTAGTTTTCCATTACTTAAACTTAATGGTTTCCACATATTGTGGGGCTGGGACAGGTTTCAAAACTTGAATGGCACTGTCAGGCATGTTTGGGAACAGGCTATGCTTGGAGGCCAAGACTGCAAGTTAAGGGATCACAATTTGCACAGTTACTGGGATTTTCCAAACAAACTTCATTTTCTTTCCCAAGTACAGTGTGATTATCAACAGTAAAAGTCCAGCTTCTCATCCATTACACTATGAAACTAAGCATTGTGCAACAGACATTCACAGCATATTTAATTAATTACTCCTCTTACGTAAACTGAGTACAATCACTTTGAAGTTCACACAAACTTTATGGGCTCAATAGGCGAGTTTAAAGTTGGAGACGAGTTGAGGAAGAATGTGTGCTAGGTTCAAATTGTACTAGACCAGTGTGGCAGCTATCATCAGTGAAGACTAAACCCACATGCAAAGTTTGAAGGGGCTGTTAGTGCTCTTTTTCAAGTAATATAATAGTGAGACATAAATAGTATTAACCTTACCTACAGTATCATCAGCTGATCTGTATGTCATAATTGCCAATTAGCCAATGCTACAGTTTCCGTGATACATTGGCTCTGGTGACAGAGTGGGCTTAAGGAGTTCCTGCCCATCCCACCCCAATTGTTTCCACACCCACAATCGATTCTGTCATCCCTTCAGCTATGCAGTCCAGACATTTACAGCACAGCCACAGTCCCAGCTGCTGAAGTCAGTCAGCTTAAAAATACTTAAAAAGCACTATACAAGCCAAAAGGGGAGAATATTTTTAAACACAAATACTCAGTAGTCCTGTTTACAGCACAATTCCACAACCAGTTGCTTAAACGTTAACTGGGAAGTTAGCAATTTGTGGCACCAGAAGAAGCTGCATTTTTCCTTCAGGAAAGGAAATTACAGTAGGTCAGTAGTCCTGCCAAAGCCAGTGTTATCTTACAACTTGTCACCTTCACTTGCTAAGCAGTGATTGTCGCTTTACACATAAGTCTAGCTCTTATAAGTTTATAGTGCATCCTACAATCACATTCAAAACCCCAGGCAACCCCTGAATATATGTTTACTGGTTTAGACAGGAATAGAGTTGCTATGAAAGAAATTTAACCCTATTCCAGCCAGACCTCATATACTATGCTACAAAGTCCCTTTTGCCTTCCTACTCTCCTGTGTTCTCTCCAGCTTCCCTGTGCACTGGTTCTGCAGTAGTTTTGGCAAGTTTTCTATGCTCTAGGTTAGTTTCCAAAGATAAGCCTTGCATACCACCATCAGCATAGAAAAGCAACAGACTTTCAGAAGCAATATGGTCTTAGAACAACTATCTTGGTTGCAAAATCGCTCCCTGGCACAATCACTGACAGCTCTAATTTCTCATGTTTTCATAGTACTACGCAATCCATAGGCAACATCACAAGAGAAGACCAATAAGCAATTTAATACAAACAGAATTCATAATTAGTTCATTAAATAAAGGGCAAGGCAATATCAACACAGTACAATAACCAGAGTGGGGAAGGCTAGAGAACAAAGACCACAGGTAGAGACTTATTTTAACAGGCAATCATCCCACTAGTTTACCCTTCAGTTGAGAATATTCTTTCCAGTAGAGTCAGTCCAAAATGAAAATTGTTTGCAGAAAAAGTTTAAGCTTCATCTTTATTTAATTGATTAAGCTGTAAGAAACTAGTTCACTTATGTAGTTTTCAGATTGTGCACAGAAGACAAATACTTCAAAGCCTTGGAATATCCTGCAGTACTATTTTAAGGAATAAAACATCTATTTGCTTATTGACAGTCACTTGGTCCCAGCTTCAGCTCTTTTTATTTTTTAACATACTAATAGACATGGGAGTTTAACAAGAGATGTAAAGTTAACAACAGTAAATGGCTTGCAGGTCAAAGTAGTGTTAAAGGACACTGGGTATCTGAAACAATTCAAGAGCCCATACTTCCCAAAATATAAATGATCTTTTATATGAAAGCCAGGATGAAGATGACACAGTGGAATCATTCTTGTAATAATTATTAGAAGCAACATATAAATAAAGGTAAGAAATAAGAAATAACAATCTAAAATGTGATTTAATGTTTCTGAACATTTGTTGTAATTCCTTCAATACCAAATCTGACCTTTCTTGTATTAACTGCTACAAACTTTCAGCACTACAGCAAAGACAATTGGTATTTAGAGCACCTAAGTTCAACAATCGGATTTCTCTTGACCTTTCATAAAAGAGAACAAATGTGAACATCCATGCAGACAGTAGGTATGAAAGGATCTATTATAATAGCCTCACTGATTCACTCTATGAGGAAAACACGCAGGCATCCTGCAATGGCAAAGCCACCATTTACAGATATGTAATGTGTCAGTGCGAGCACAGCTGAATTGGTATATACCCACCTAAGAGTGCCATTTTCTCCTTTGTCAAGGCTGGTGAAGCGACTGTACAAGCGTGTGATTTGACTGTGGGAGACTGAAGGAGAAAAAAAAAAAAGAAAGAAATACAAATCAGCATGACAATGATTCCTCATCAGAACAATTCCTCAATCAGATCTCATTACACTGAGCCACTGTTGCCAGAAGCTGCATTCAAAAACAGATCACACAAAACAAGTTCTATTGGAAGCACACTGCAATCAGCAGAGTAGTGACTTTATGAGCTGTAAATTGCATCTTGGTATTCAAAAATCCACAAATAAGCCTAAAAAATTTGTCTAACTTTGCCTTCTGCCCATTTATATTTTTGATGTCCAACATCCCTTGGTTATCTGAGTCAGTAATGGCAATTGCTGATTAAAAAAGAAAAGGTGTTTGGAGTCACAGTTCCCATCTGTTTCCCTTAGCTAGAAATAATATGGACACAGCCTCCACTGATGACCTCTACATCATTCATGACACTGCAGGCCTCTGCTATAGCATCTTTCCTTCCCTCACTTATCTCTAGCCTGTTGTCTTATTCCTACTCCTGTTGTCTTTTTTCATCTAAAGATGGAAAGTGTACTCAGTTTCCCTGCATCTAGTGAGTGGTCAGAGAGACTGTACACCTGATCAGTCTTCCTCCTTGACTGGACTGCCTGAATCTAAGCAGTTTGCTCATTTGGGGGTTCACTAAAGTAATTTCCAAGCTTCTAGGACTTTGAGTTAAAAATTAAAAAGCCTGTTTCTAAAGAAGTTTGGGAAGGAATTAGGACACAAAGAAAGCAGAAAGTTACTGCAGATCTAAGTTTGCAATTTGAACACAAATTTCAAAGCCAGTATTAAACTTAGCATAATGCTGTCAACGTTACCAAGATACCTGGTATTTTGGGTTGTCCAATACCTAGATCATTATATCAGTCTATGAGGGGAGCAGGTTAAACCTATTTAGAACATGACACTTTAACACTGAAAGAATGCCCTGCAGAAGATCTTGGCTTTTCAGAGCCTCTTTGGATGAAGTTAATAAATAGTAAGACTGAACTGAATGTTAATGTTTACTCAGTGAAGATGTGATTTTTCTACAATGTTAAACTAGGAGTTTGTGCCATTTGCAGATTCAATTGTTTTGAAAGCCTTCACCAGCACATGCACAATACTTGGTACAATTTATATGGGAACAGGTTGCACAGCAGTCATCTGATCTGTGACAACTGAGGCATTTTATTAGGCTCTCTTTTTTCCCCAGGTTTGTTCTTTTTCCAGCCTATTTATTTAGGTTCAACTGTTCCCTCCTTTAGGGTGACCTGCCAGCAACTGTGTGGGGCTTTTTTTAACTCTTCCCTTATCTCCTCTGCAACTTTCATTCTTTGCACAAGGTTCGGCAATTTGATCAGTTCCACCTAAGCCAACACTCCACAATTTCAAGTTAAGAAACATGCTAAACAGCAGGCACCAATATTTTAAAGACTTCTGCATTTTTGATTAAGTATTTTAGGCATGATACGCCATAACAACTGATGGTGAAAACAGAATAGCCTGGAGTAAGAAGCCCTGTGCTCCAAACTTCTTCCTGGAAACAGAGGGTGATGAAAATTCTACTTAGGTACCATTTCCAAACTAATGTCAGCAACTCCATTTCTGTAACACCTCCATAACAGCTAGTACGTGATAAATACTACGTAACTCTTGATAGAAGAACACCTTTGTTTATCTCGTACTAGACAAAAAACACATCATCACTATAAAGAAAGGAAGATGATTCAGGTTCCCCACTGTTTTCCTTCATGATATCCTTTTTGGCTCTCATCTCTCATGACAGCTGTATCACTAGACACTTTTCAGATCCTTCTCATAAAAAATTAAAGACTTCATCATTCTCTGACTACCATGGGAGAAAGAGAAAAAAGATCTGCAATTTATGACAGCTTCTTAAAATCAAAGGTTAAGGCTCAAAGATAACTGAAACACAATTTTACCTGTACTGCTACCCCACCAAGGTCCCTTCTACTCAACCAAATTGGTTAAGTGTTCTGTTCAGTACTTCATACTTACCCCAGATGAACTGATGGAGTCATGTTCCACAGTAAGGAGGCCAAAAAAAAAAGAACCCTTAGGAACAAAATGGGTTCAGGATGAACATGTACTGTCAGTTTGTTTGATATCTAAGAGGTCCCTTTCTCAAACTTTTTAGTAGGTAACATATCATCAGCATCAAGTTTCTAACAAACCACAGGATATTCCAGTCAATAACACTAACTTGGCATTCTTCCCATGAACTTTGCTCCAGATAAACCAGCATCCTGGGGTTTTCCCCCTACCTTGTACCTTGCATAAATATTTGCACCCATGTGAAGTGTGTAACAGTGCTAAGAGCTTGGTGGAATTTTCCATTTACCTAGAGAAGTATAAGAGGCAGAGGAAAATCACATTCTTAAACTGTGGTTATAGGCTGGGGTGGGGGGGGGGAAATACGTATTTGATAAAGTCAGAGACAACAAGCATGCCTCAGGTTAGCAATCCTTGATTAACAAAGTGATATGACTTACAAAATTGAGTAGTACAAAATACAGGCCACAAAGCTGAAGCCCAACTCACCACAATGTTAAGCTCCCCACTTTGAAGACATAAGAGTCCAACTACAGCTGAGTGGTTTTATTGCTTAGAATGCCTATACAGCCATCTCAGTGGTACTTATTTAACTACCATGCAACTAAAACTCTAGGAACAAAACACCACTGACAATGAATCAACTATTGGCACAAGACAAAGCCTGAAACCTTTTGGAAGAACATTCCAAATGCAGGGGTTGGTTCTTAAAGCATATTTCTAAATGAGGGGACGGTACCTTTATGATTAAAGAAATAAAAAAACCCACAGCCACCAACAGTAAGTTCTTGCTGGATAAGCACACTTGGATATTACTACTTGTTTATCATAGCCTTCCTGGAGAAGGTTCACTTGACAGATGGAAAAAGGATCACGGAAGCTATGTTAACTTGCTCAGCTATCCATTACGTTAGCCAGTACTGTCTTCCTTTTCTTCCACTCCTTTTCTGTAGCCACTTGTTTTTCTGACACAAATAAACTAGCACCTAAAAGGAATACATAATACCATTTTTGTTTGAAAGAAAACTGAAGGAGGTATTTTCATGTAGCAAGAGCAGATCGACAATCATAAGCAGGAAAAAAGTTTCATCTAGGAAAACCTTACTTACCTGAGAGGGGAGGGACACAGCAGAATGACACATATGATTTATGACCTCCCCACTCCAACCAGTTAGGAGAACATCCTCCATTTAGTATTCACTCTCAGACAGGCAACCGTTCTATTGGCCAAATACGACACTAATTTTCTAAGGCACTTTATATTTACTGAGAACAATTCGATCAGAAACTACAAGGTAAAGTAGCTATATATTGCAGTCCTGATTCAATTATGCTCTCCCAGTTGTTGACTCAGACAGGGATTCTCACTTCTTTCACAAATTGCATTATTTCCTTTATGCTTTAAATGCCACTCAGCATTCATTCTGAATACTCTTAAGGTAACTTTCTTGACAACCTATGAAACAAATAGCATTTGGAAAAAGAGCACTATACCCTAAGAGCCTCTTCGGGCTAAAAGCAGCTGCTAGAGAGAAACTCCAGCACCAGTAACTGAGAACTCTTCAAAAACCCAACGTGTTATCTCTGACCGAACGCAATACTGTGGACACCAGGAGCACCTCTCCCTCCCCACCCGGATCACACAGCGATGGCTCCCTCTCCCCTACATCTCCAAGCACATCCAGGACCCGAAGGGATTCGCAGATCCCGGCGGGCTGGGTGACAGCAGCTTTCGCATTCTAATGCGCCAAGCAACACCAGCCTCCGCAGTTGTCTCTGCCATGTCCAGCCCAGCCAAGGAGCACCCTAAACGACAACAGTACAGCTAGAACCCGCTGTCAACCCCGAGCGAGCGGCAGACCGGAGGAGCTGCCCTCCTGTCAGCCCCCGAGAGCAGCTCCTGCGCGGCGACCAGGCGAACCAAGAGCCACTTCCCAGGTTTCCGCAGGCCTACAAGACATGCCCGCCCGCAGCAGCAGACGACAGCCAAGCACCGGCCCGAGGCCAGCCGGGACAAGGCACTGGCCAGCCGGGAACGCAGTGTGTGAGCTCGCCTTCTCCGCCGCGGAGCGCCGACCGCCCCGGGCAGGGCTCGGCGCGCAGCCGCGACGGGGCGGACAGACAGCTCCAGGTGCCCAGCCCCCACCACACCTCCCGGCCCTGCACTCACAGCCCGTCTCCTTCTTGATCTCCTCGATCTCCTCGTCTCGCAGCAGCGTGGACGCCCTGGAACCCATCACCGCTGCTGAGCCCCAGGGGAAGAGAAGGGCCGAGCTCCGCAGCGGGCACAGTTACGTAGCCGAACAGCGGCAACGATACCACAACCACTCCGGAACGGGCCCAGCCGCTGCCGCCCAGCTGTATTAAGGCGGAAGAGGAGCCCGCACCGACTCTTATCGCCACGCCCGCCGCGTCCAGCCGGGCCCGGCCCGGCCCTCGCTGGCCGCCTCACCCCGCCCCTCAGCCGACCGAGGACGGGCACCCGCACGCACGCGCACAGCGCCGCTGCCAACGCACGCTTCCCTTCTGTGATTGGCTGTAGGCTACCGGTCCCGCCCTCGGGGCGTGGTCTCGGTGCGGTGCCTCAGGCAGGGCAGTGCTCAGTGCTGCTTGTGGCTAGTTGGGGTTGTGTCTGGTTGGGTGGCGCTGCGCTATGGATCACAGCAGCGAGCGTTTGGCTGCTCTGCTGGGCAAAGCTGTAAAAGTCACCTTAAAATGTGGCGTCTTTCAGGGGGTGCTGCAGCATGTGAACCCCGACCGGAGCCTCCTCTTGCGGACAGGTCGGGCCCGGCCGCGGCGATGGGCAGGGTCGTGCTTCGCCCGCCCTCAGGGTGCCTTGCTCCGCCTGAGTGAGGAGAGGAGGGAGGGTGAAGGGAACGCGGGCGGGTCCCGCTCTTTGAGGCTGTCCGCGGAGGGGAGGGCGCTGCTGTGGCACAGAACACTCAGCGTTGGGGTGAACAAAACGTGAAGTAGGAATTGGTAGCAGCAGCCTGTGCGCTCAGGTGTGAGGCTGTGCGGGTGTAGCAGCCCCAAGTTGTGTCCTGCTCGGTGCACAGTTTTCCTACAGAAACTTTCTGTAGACTTTGAGAGCTGACGCTGAAAACAGCTTACTTATTGATTTGCTTGTTTCTTTTCCCTGGTTAATAGTACTACCGTGTCCTGTGTTGTTGCTTTGCTCTGCAAATGAGAAGCTGCTACCCCAAACAGTGGAAGTGGAACTTGATGTATGTTTTCTTTTTCATTTCAGTTAAGAACTTGACAACTGGCAGAAGCAGTCCAGGAATAAAGATGTTTTTTGGCCCTGAAATAGTAAATGGTGAGGCTTCTCTTACTGCATTTTGGGGCACAGGGATTGTGCATACTCTTAGTTCAACATCTTAAATCCACTGTTTGGTCACTGAATTCCTCAGTTGCACATCTTTCTTCTAAAATCAGTAGGAATTTGAGTGTTATATAAACTGCACTACTATCATCCCCCAGCTGTAACAATCATTCCCCACTCTGTGAAGGTAACGAGTGGTGTCCCTCAGGGATTGGTGTTGGGACCGGTCTTGTTCAACATCTTTGTTGCTGACATGGACAGTGGGATTGAGTGCACCCTCAGCAAGTTTGCTGATGACACCAAGCTGTGTGGTTCGGTGAATATGCTGCAGGGAAGGAATGCCATCCAGAGGGACCTTGACACGCTTGTGAGGTGGGCTGATGCCAACCTCATGAAGTTTAACCATGCCAAGTGCAAGGTCCTACACCTGGGTGGGAGCAATCCCAGGCACAGCTACAGGTTGGGCAAAGAAGAGATTGAGAGCAGCCCTGCAGAGAAGGACTTGGGGGTGGTGGTCGATGAGAACATGAACATGAGCCGGCTTCAGTGTGCACTTGCAGATCAGAAAGCAACCGTATCCTGGGCTGCATCCAAAGGAGCGTGACCAGCAGGTCGAAGGAGGTGATCCTGCCCCTCTGCTCTGCTCTCGTGAGACCTCACCTGGAGCATTGTGTGCAGTTCTGGTGTCCTCAACATAAAAAGGACATGGAGCTGTTGGAACAAGTCCAGAGGAGGCCATGAGGATGATCAGGGGACTGGAGCATCTCTCATACGAAGACAGGCTGAGAGAGTTGGGGCTGTTCTGCCTGGAGAAGAGAAGGCTGCGTGGAGACCTCATAGCAGCCTATAGGGCTGCTGAGGAGGGAATGTTCATTAGGGACTGTAGTGACAGGACAAGGGGTAACGGGTTCAAACCTAAACAAGAGAAGTTCAGGTCGGATATAAGGAAGAAATTCTTTCCTATTAGGGTGGTGAGGCACTGAAATGGGTTGCCTAAGGAAGTTGTGAGTGTTCCATTGCTCGCAGTGTTCAAGGCCAGGTTGGATGAAGCCTTGCATGGCATGGTTTAGTGTGAGGTGTCCCTGCTTATGGCATGGGGTTTGGAACTAGATGATCTTAAGGTCCTTTCCAACCCTAACTGTTCTATGATTCTATGATTCTAAGGTCTAGTGATAGTACTGCATTAAAGCTTGCTAGTGAAATAATTCATAAAATCCACTAAGACCACTAATAAAAGTAACCCCTCTGAAGGTAATTAGTTGAGATAAACACATCCCATGCAAGTTACATTTGTTGTGTATGTTCTTATATGTGCAAGACTTTCATTAATGCACAGCTGGCAAGTGAATTTGCTTAAAGTTCTAGTTAACTTAGTTTTGCTTTTACTTACACAGGCAAAACATCCCTATTAAATGGTCTATTTGTCTGACCCTCTTTCTGTGATTCACTAATGATAAGAATATGGAATTATTTAAGAAAAATGTTTCAGTGTATGGAAATTTTTTGCCTTTCTGTTGACATCTGCCTTTATCTGGGGATAAGGAGCAAAGTTCTGAGGGGAAAATAGCTAGAAGGCAGTTAACTGAATTTACCAAGTAATTAACTGACTCCATTCTGCCTTTTTCCTTGTACCTTCAAAGTAATTTCCTTGTAATCTTCAAAGTAATTACTTGTTGTTTGATACTGACTTTGTTTTGGTGAGATGCTAAACCATTAGTCTTGGTTTGAACTGGTGGTATTCTGAAACACACCTTGCCTGGGTTGTCCATGGAAGTTATTTTATATAGATCTGTACATCTGAGTGATTTTTAAACCATTTAAACTATACTTTGAGTTCGAATTTTTTTTTTTTTTTTTTTTTTTTTTTTTTTTTGCTATTTTGTTTTTTTTTTTTGTTTTTTTTTTTGCTTTTTGCATGGGTTTGTCAAATTTTTCTCAATATCATGTGGTGTCCCTCAGGGATCAGTGTTGGGACCAGTCTTCTTCAACANTTTTTTGCATTTATGGCCATGTCGTGTGGTGGTAAGTTTCAGTTCTGGTTCTGGTTCTTTCTGGGGGTAGATAACAAGTGCTTGCCAGCACTACAGTATAAATTGTTTTTTTCTATTGCAGTGGAACTGCTGGATGAGACAGATTCAAGGAAAGGAACAGCAGCACTCTCTGAGTATGTTGAAGAGTTTCCTTCATTTCATGGTAGCAGAAGGGGTGAGATGCACTTGCTAAGGGAGTCGCCACTTACATTTAGCATAATACTGATGTTCAGACTCACTCGTGCTAAGTTTGTATTTCTCTGCTTTACAGAGATGGTTAGTGGAAGACCTCCAGTGTAGAAGAATTTGCTTAGTTTGTTTCCTTGTCAGCTTGTGGTTTCAGGGAGGATTTCCCATAATCATTTCTTCTCTGGTGGAACAGTTCCAGGACAATTACACAGGGAAGGTTAGATTTACATGGATACTCTCAAATCATATATAAATGTGAATTTGGGAAGCTGGTAAAAATATGGTTCAGACTCCTCCCGACCCATGCTCCTAGATGGCTCTGGTTCAAGTCTTCTCACAAGAGTACATTTGAATAGTTTATTCTTTCTATTAAAAGAAGTAGAAATGGAGTGTTGTCTACTAAATAGTCTTTAAAATATAGTTAGAAGGCACATAGAATTCTGATTAGCAGCAGTCTTCTTGTTTGCTGCTGTCTTCTTTCTCCCTGTTAAGTAAGCCTACATTCACACATACTTGAATATGGTCACCTCAGAATCAGATTTCTGTGATAATCCTTTAAATACACATTTTTAGGTACAAGATTCTTAAGCTATACCTGAAGGCTTATCAGAAAGGCTTTTTTTATTTTTTATTCTACTGAGATAGATATGTACATAATTTGAGCTCTGTAATCATAATGGGATGGGTTTATATCAATATAATGAAAATTATATAATTTAAATAACTTCCATTCAATTACAACGAAATTTCAGATATAAGTGCTTTATGTATTGGCGAACTTGTAAAATAATCCTCTAATTACAGTAACTAAATAATGGATCAAATATTACCGATTCAGTGTGAAAGACTTTATAAATATTTAAATTGTGTGGTTCTTTTAATCAGTTCAGGTATTCCATTCTTTGAACTCTTTTCCCTTGAAGCCATTGCTAACTTTGATAGTAAACATCTATTCAGATTCTGCTTTCACCTTTTACTTTCAGAATAAATATGAAATTTTATATGAAATAAAGGCCCTTTTGTGCAAGATAAGCTTATTGTTGAGTAGCTTCAAGATCTTTAAGAACCATGCACATTGGACAAGGACATTACATCGTATGCAGTGTTTCATTGTCTGGTCACAAGCAGATGGCAGTGGAAGAAATATTTTTCTTTATTAAAATGTCCATGCTGGTGGAATGTGTAATGTTTCGACATCTGTTCTATGTATGGTTGCCTTGTTCATGCAGGTGCACTTCAGCTGTTGAAGGGAACAAACAAGCAGACACAGGACCAGCAGGTTGTGGATCACGTAGTTCTTCTGTTTCCGCAGAGAGCCAGCTCAAAGCCTCGAACAGCTTAAAATACTCCCTCTCAGGTAATGTGGATATTAGTCAAGCAATGCAGTTAGGCTGTGTCAGACAACATCTTTCCCAGAGGCTGTCATCTCTTGGTTTCTCAGGATGAGTTCTGAAAGAACAGTGGTCACAGAAAGATACATACAGAGCTTGTTATTGGCAGACATGCTCTTTGCCTGCAGAAATATTCACAGTATCATAAAGAAATTCATCTGCTTCCTAGAATGTTTGTCCTGTAGCTGTCATCAACTGTAAAAGTGACTGAGCAGCACAACTTTTGGGGAAATCAAAGTGCTTTAGCCAGTAAGCATTCTTCTAGTGATTATTTTAATCTTATACTTGTTCCTGAAATGTATGTGGCATGATAGGTAACTCAATGCTCACTAAGACTACTGCTCTTTGGTTTTGTGCTGGCTGTCATGTGATTGCATTGATTTTGTTGTGTGCTTCCTGCTGTATACAAATATACATGTACAGATGCAAAACGTCATCAGCTCCTGTTCTCATAGAGCTGTGATAAGAGCGCAAGACTCACATAGGTTGAAGGAAGGTTAGCTGCATCTACCTGAGTAGTGGGGGGAGAAAATAAGCAAGGGTTGATGTGATCTGGGGGAGCTTTTAAACATTGGTTCTTATCATCATTAAATTGACTATTATTTTAGAGTTTATTATTAACGTTTGCAACTTACCTAAGGAGAAGGGAGAATCTTTTAAGAGAATCCTTCTTTGCCTAGACATTGTAAAGTAGGTGTTTAAAAAGTTAGAATCTGGATTAAATTCTCTTTAACTCCTTGCCCACTTAGCTACCTGTGTTCTATGTGGCACTGTCAGTTGGTTTTTAATTTGTTCCAATCTATTTCCTTCCCTGGACAAGCCTGGAATTAGGTCCTTCTTTAAAAAAGAAAAACAAAAAAACCCAAAAAACCACACACACCAAAAATGCAACACCACCCCCCCCCCCCCAAAACCCCAGATGTAATTTTTTAAATTGAAACTTTTTTGTTTCCTTCATGCATAAAACCAAGAAGTAATGCTGCAACTCACTTCTTAACAGCCAGTCTTTGTGTCAAAAACCAGAATTTTGGGTCACGCTCTAGACTGTACATATCTGAATCATACAGTTCATTAATTTCTTTGGGTGCGTTCAGGAGGTAGAGAGGGAAAATAACCAAACAGCTAAACTAGGAGAGTGATTATACACCTGAAGTACATACCCTGTGCAAAGGTCATTCAAGTAGAAGCATCTAATGATTTCTTTTTATTTCCTTTTAGAGAAGAAGGAAGAAGAGAATGTGGAGTACACAGTTATTGATTCTTTCCACGAGAAATTTGGCCCAGCAGTAAGTATTGGTAAAAGCTGTTATGCAGCATGTATGTCTTCTAAGCTGTTCAGTTCCATTAGGTGACAGGATTGTAAGCACTGCTTCCAGGACCTCTTATGCTGGAAATCACTTTTGCAGACTGTAGTGAAATTTGAGCAATAGGTAGTAACTGGCTTCTTTAAGTCGAGTAGAAATGGTCTCTCTGTTGGCATCAAATTACATTTAAAGTGTGTGTAGATGCAGGAAAAGATGGCAATGCATTTGAGTTTGCAGTGGGTGAATGTGAATCTGCATCACTGTGTGTTGGTTGCCATTTTTCAGACTGTATCTATCACCAGTAACTGAGGTGAAGGGTCAGTATTACTATGTAATTATTTTGTTTAGGAAGGGAATAACGCAAGGATTTGTTGGCATTTGAAGAGGGAATTGATTGCATTGTCTTTGTAGGTGTTTGGAACTTCAGACATGCCTGGACTTTTCTCTGAATCATGTAGGCCATAAGTGTATGTGGTAGGAAGGCTTTGTTTCCAAACTCATTGCCAATGACAGATATTTTTATTCCATTTAATAACATTTTTTAGATCCTGAAGTGTACCAGCAATACTACAGGTCCTCTGTGCCATTTTGTCTTGCAGTAACATCAGTTGGGATTTGGGCTCTTTTGCACATACAGAGGAAAAAGCTTTTTACCATAGGAAGAGATTCCTCTTGTTACAGAGGAAATGAACTGTCACTTGAAAAAGAAGCTGATTTTTCAATTTCTGTTTATGCTTTCTACTTGTGTGTTACATGTGCACTATAGATTGCTTTACCTTAATTGTCTGAAAACCTTTTATGTCTGTTAAAGTACCAGGTTTACAATTTGTCTCTCTGTCATTCTCTCGCACCACTTACTTTACCCCTGTATTTTTTAATTAGGTGCTGCACCTAAAACAACAGTGTGTGGTCAGTATAGCAGGAGAAGGTGTTAATTTGTGTCGTTATGGAAAACTCTCATGGCTTGAGGTAAGAGGCAGGTATTTCCCAGCTAAATAGAGGCATAACTGAGAAAGATTTGGGGATTAGCCTGTGCTTAAGACTTACTCATGTGAATATTTTTAGATAGGATGCTCTTTAAGACAGATCAGGCATTTAGTGAAATACCCATTATGTAAAGAATTAGGCCATTATAAGGCAATAAGCAAATGACTAAACTTGTATGTACTACATACATTTGTATATAGCAGGGTAACATATTTGGTTTGCTATCTTTATAAACATGTACACAGGTAGAGTATTACACTAGTACAGCTATTGAAAAACTGCAAGGCCTAATCACAACACCAGTATAATTCAAGGAGTAAAGTCCATCTGAGGACGCATTTATCTTAATTAGCTGCAATATTATCAATATCTGAAAAGAAAGGGACTGAAAGAAGAGTAGCTTGATATGTTAACTAAAAATTGTCTTAGTTATATTTAAATAGTTTTTAAAGTGAGTGCTTATTCAAACAAAAAACTTGTCCAGGAGTTCATCCTGCAAACTTAACTTGTTTATGCATAAGTGTCCACAAAATGATTGCTTTGGTATGGCTAAATCACTTTCAAATGACAGCCTTTGTTAAACTATTACGAATCTGAACATAGGCAAAACCTAAATTTTAGATCCCATTTCAAACGCTAAGATGGAAAATGATGTCCTTTATTTCTTTGGGAGTTGTCTTTGACAATGAAGGGAATGTCATGGGAACAAGAATTTTGTTGGAAGTGGTTTGTCTAAGAATGTCATCATAGTAGGTGTAGGAATTTATTGAAGTACTGTGCATATGGTTTGCTTTTGATATGTCTCAAAAATCCTATATTTAACTTGTATACTAGACTACAAGGCCCTTCTTTCTATTGTGAGTCTCTGAGCATCTCTGGAAAAAGCAAGACGTGTCTTTGAATTAGCATTAAGGAAACTAAACCTGATCTCTCCAACAACCTCTACATAAGAGGCTTATGGCTTGTGGGTAACAGTACACTCTCTTCTACTTTCACATCCTTTGTTGTTCTGTCCCTCACTCACTTTCTCTGCAACTGAATTTGCAGATAGCATCAAAGAGCCGCATTTTGCTATTTGATATCTTCCTTCTGGGACCACAGGCTTTCAAAAATGGATTACAAATGTTGCTGGAAGACAAGAACATCTTGAAGGTAAGGGGTGAGTGAGGATATTTGTAGTGGCAGAGGTCATACACATCTATAATGATCTAGCTGTACCAAAAAAGCTACAGTTGGACACAGGTTTGCCTGACAGCTCATTCTTGCTTCAGGTCATGCATGATTGCCGCTGGATCTCAGACTGCCTTTTCCACCAGTATGGTGTTCTCCTCTTCAACGTCTTTGATACACAGGTACCCTCAGAATATTCTGGTTGGGAACAAAAGTTGCAACAGGAGAAACTTCAGCCTTGTTTAGAGCATTCTCTCAAAGAAGATTTAACATTACTAGAATGTGACGGTTTTGGAGCCATGTAACAGTAGTGGGTTTGTTCTAGCTAAAAAGAACCAGCAGGCAAGGATGATGGTGTTAGTCTTTTGTAGGCCCATTTTAAAAGATAGTTAATATATGATATTAGCAGCAAGTCTGATGGGGGAGGTTAAGATGTATTAGATGGTCTTGCTTAGATTTGGCACAACCTGAGGCTACTGTGACTTAAACAGAAGCCAGGTCAGCTTTTGCTTTATATTCTTTGTTACTCTTTCTACACCTTTCAGATGTAGAAGCAGATTCAGCACAGGTATCCAGCACTTGGAAGCACCTGCTAATAAAAGCAGTGGTTAAAGTGACAGAACAGGCGAGGTTACCACAAAAGTCTGGTTTTTGCTGGTACAGGCCCTGGAAGTTGTGGTAGTTAATATGTGACTAACAGGAGAATTAAAGAGAGAAAAAACCAACATTGTGGCTACAGTCTTTCCTATTGGATAGGGATATGTTTCACACATTTATGTATGACTTGTCCTTGCATATATACTGACTTTTCATATCATAGATATGACTGCATATAGTAGCACTTCAAGGTTCTAATTTGGGCTCTGTAGTAAGCTTATAGAGCAGAGGTTTCTTCACCCCCTTGCTGATCTTAGGCTTTTTGCCACCAAAAATTACGTTAATCCATTACAGATGAAATATCAGTCAGTATCATTGTTAAGGCTTGACTGCATGAAAAGTGTAGGGGTGAAAATTGCCACCAATGCTCTCAACTGGACTGGCTAGAATGTAACTGGAACAGTGGAAATAACTAACCAGAGCTATCCAACCTCATGTTCAAACTACACAGAATTGCACTCATGTTCTGCTGTCCTGTGTAAGCTGACATGCGTGATTTCCCCGCACTGACAGATCTCTAAACTTAGATTCAATTACTCTGATTCATTGGTGTGAATCCTATTTCTGATGTTAGCAAGTGAAGTGAAGTGGTCTGGTTTTGGCTTTCCTGCAGTGTATGTGATATTGTGGAATTAAGCTGTCTTGTCTTCTACTGCTGGACCAAGTAACTAGAAGATACCTCTGAGCAAACTCTCACAGATGGTTTTTGTGAGGTGCTTCTCAGAAGCAGCTTCCTGGTGTCGTTAAAATTGGAACAGGCTGTGTACACAAGTGAGACTGCCTAAAAAACACAGCAGTGGAATAAAAAACTGTAGTTTAGATGGGATCCCACCCGCATCATTTGAAAAGTGTTACTTATCCCTGGTTTTGTACAGTTGCTGCAACTGTTTATTTCTTGCAATAAGTAACCTAATATAATTGACATGTAGATGATGACACTGAAAGGTTTCTGATGTTCACTGTCTGCCCCTTTGATATTCTTACAGTACTTAAGCATCACCTGTTGAACTAACTTTGAATTATGTATGTTTGTGGAAGTCTGGTACTGCCATTTCACATTTGACTGCCAGGGAGGGAGAAGAGGCATAAACCTTGTTGGGTTATAGCAGCCTAAAAAACTGCATAGTGACTAGGCAACTGGCTGTTGTCAATGCTTGCATCCCTAACATGGCCTTCTGGAACACTTCTACACTGCATCATGAGGCTAGAGCATTCTCACACTCTGAAATCACTGCCTATTG
This sequence comes from Agapornis roseicollis, assembly GCA_002631895.1. Taxonomy (NCBI): domain Eukaryota; kingdom Metazoa; phylum Chordata; class Aves; order Psittaciformes; family Psittacidae; genus Agapornis; species Agapornis roseicollis. The sequence goes on from NDXB01009802.1 coordinate 81,068, forward strand.
TAAAATGTTGCTGGTTGCATATCTGTGTCCTACCAAGGGAGATAGTACAATTTTTCCTAGAGGTGTGTGCTGAAAGAGTAAAGAAAATTTGGCAGCTGTAGACTTCCCAGACACACTTTCCAGAGGTCTGTGCAAGGTTGAATCACAAAACATACAAGTGAAGAAGTCACTGTTGCTGTCTGGTTCCACTTACGCTACTTTATAGTGTGCTGTAATTTTTTTCTGCCCTTGAATCTGAACCATGAGCATGCAATGACTTTGGTCTAAATTTCGCAGTGAAAGTAAAAACTTTGTTTTCATTGTGGGCAAGTTTATTCTATAACCTTGTTCAATCAGATGAGTATTTTTATAAATACTGATCACAAAGATGCTTACACTTTTGTTTAAGTCTGTTCTCTCCTTGTCTGAAAAATATTGATTTTTTTTTTACTAGAAATGCTCTCTCTAACCATCTAGAAGAGTGGAATACCTTTCCATAGATGTGAACATCATCTTTAGTTTGACTTGGAGTAAAATTAACTTCTTGCTTTGAGAAGGTCTTACTTGAGGTTTCTCTTCATCTGCATTTGGCCACTGAGACTGAAAAGCCAGGGAAAGTATTAGTGGTCAGAAGTACAATATGAAGGACTGTTCAGTAATGAGTGATGGAGACTTCCGCTTGACATTGTGGGTTGTGTTCATAATCCAGTGAAGCCCAACTTTTCTTGGGCCTTCTCAGTTTTCTTCTCCTCAGTTAACTCATCAGTTTGAACTCTTGCAGATCTTTTCCTCAGGTGTGTTTCCTGCCCCTTTTCACCTGGTGGTTTTAGACTTTTTTGAACTGCAGCAATGTAGTCAACCTAGCAGAAATATAGGTAGCCCTAGATTCTGTGCCCTATCACAGAGCATAGGAGGTCCGACATTTCTTTCCTTAGTCCAAGATTGATTGTTCTTTGTGTGACGCTTTTACATTTTGCATTTCTTCATAATACCTTCATACAATCTTTTATTCCTTGGAAATTCGGTGAATGGATTGGTTTAGCACTTTCTTCTAGTAAGCTTGGCAAATACCTGGCTTATCTCTCAGAGAAAGCAGCAGTTAGCTATTTAGCTAATGTCTCAGAGGCAGTTTTAGTCATTAATAAATCATACCAGCTTGTTTGCCTTTGGTATTGAACAGGAAGAGATTCCCTCTCCCCCTCAAGATCTTACAGACAAGTTAGGAGTGGGTCTTGGAATTTATCTTTACTATAGGAGGCCAAAAAAGGACAGTTACAATTCTGTGGTCACTATTGCAGGGACTGAGTGGGTGCTGCCAAAGGAGTCAGTTTACTAGATCTGCACCTGTATGCAGTCAAAAAGAGGACTAATTTTTTTTGCAGTACTTCTAATATGCATTCCCACTGTAATTCCCACCATTCTTTGCTTCGGGTTAACAGACACAGGTCATGGCATATTGATCCCTCTCATCACAGGTTGCTGATGTTCTGCAATTCTCCATGGAAACAGGTGGCTTCCTTCCACACCGTGTCTGCACGTTACAGGAGTGTTTGATGCAGCACTTGAAGATACCTTCCAAATGGGATGCCATCATGAACTGCAGGCAGCAGATGGCTTCAGTGAGTGACTGAGTGAGGCATCTTCACCTGTGAGCTGTGTTTTACCCATCATGAGATGTTTGTTGGGTGTCTTTAAGCACATGGTAGTATGCAGTGGTCTGACTGCTGTGGTTAAGAACATTGTTTAACACTGGCTTGGGAGACATGCAAGCTTTAGTTGGCATCTGTGCTTATGCTGGTATTTCCTAATAGCTCATTTGAAATTGTGGTATTGAAGAACCACAAATTGGAGGTTCTTGTTATACAATAGAGGATATATATAACTTGGGTAAAAAATGTCATGGATATCTTAATATATTTGAATGAATTTCGAAACAACGTAACAAGTTGGTTAAAAATAATTCTGAGTCAAGTAAGGAAAGGGAAACCTTTTATTGCCAGCACTATCAGAATGAAAAAATGAGACTGGTGAACTTTTTCTTGCCTGTGCAGTTCAGCAGCATTTGCCAAATCAATATTCTCTATTGTCTTTGGTTTTGTTAATCTTTTTGTATAGGGACAAACAAAGGAAAACTTAATGGGCCATGAGCTCCTAAGATCTAGGGAACATAAGCTTGAAAAATAGACTATTTCAGTTGCAAGGGATGTACAACAGTCGTCTGATTCTTGCAGTCCAACTCCCTGACCAATTCAGGGCTGACCAAGTTAAAGCATGTTATTAAGTGCATTGTCCAAATTCCCTTTGAACTCTAATAGACTTGGGGCATTGACCACCTCTCTTAATAAGCTTGTTGCAGTATTTGACCACCCTCTCAGTAAAGAAATGCTTCCTAATGTCCAGTCTAAACCTCCCCTGGTGCAGCTTTGAACAATTCCCATGTGTCCTATCCCTGGATACCAGGGAGAAGAGATCAGCACCTCCCTTTCTACTTCCCCTCCTCAGAAAGCTGTAGAGAGCAGTGAAGTCACCTCTCAGCCTCCTTTTCTCCAAGCTAGACAAGCCCATAGGCCTCTGCTTAACAGTATGTTCCTTCCATCCCTTTCACCAGCTTTGTTGCTTTCCTCTGGATGCATTCAGGAATCATCACATCCTTCTTTCGTTGTGTTGTGGACACTCAATCCCTGGCAGTATTCAAGGACAGGTTGAGCAGGGCTTGGAGCAACCTGGTCTGGTGGAAGGTGTCCCTGCCCATGGCAAGGGGCTGGAACTGGATGAGCTTTAAGGGCCCTTCCAACCCAAAACCATTCTGTGACTGTACATTTCTTAAATTGTGAGGCCCAGAACTGCACACGAAGCTCCAGGTGAGGCTGCACCAATGCTGAATACGGCAAATAATCACCTCCCCCTAGTTTTGCATATATATAGTTTAATTCAAATTAGTAACTCCCTGTAACCCTTCCACCATTTACCAATTGAACAACTCATTTGCATAAAGATTACACAATCCTTAATTGGTCAACTAATTTGCATAAGGAGTACATAAATAGTGCCTAGTTGTATATGGTCAGGGGAGGCTCTCCCAACCTGGGCAGAGGTCTTTTAACCTGTGGATGTGATTTTTGTATTAAAACAAAATTATAATGGGGATAGTTCACCAGAAGGACACTTAATCATGTTTCTCCTCGCTCATGAAAAACATATTTTGATGATTGTCCAGGTGTTGTCTGCATGTAGCAGACTTCAAGAATGGTGTCTCTTGATTAGAGGTTAATTAAGCTTGTTTTTCTCAGTTTTATTTTCCTCAGTTCTGTTTTTCTTCAATCTTGTTTTTCTTAGTCTGCCCACAAGGCCAAAGCCTCTCCAGCTATCAGTTCTCATAAATCACTGTTGTTTCTCAGGTCTCCTGACCATTAAGAGGCCATTGTCATCTGTTCAGGCTCTTTCACAGTAATGCAAATTTCAGTGTCTTAACTAAACACCTATGGAATTTTAACTGTGTGATTATGGAGTCTAAATAGATGCCATGGAGCTCCAGTGGCTCTAGTCATACACATTTTGGTGTGAAAATCTCTCACTTGACAATCCTTGTTTGTGAGATCCCTTATCAGTACATGGTCTCTTCACTATCTGTAGGAGTGTAACAGAGCCCGGCTGTGCTGTCTTCACTCTGCTCCACTATCCATTCAGCTTACCTTGGCATATGCCAAGGTCACAGGTTTGCCTGGGGAACTATTGCAGGGTAGATTCTTTGCATGTTAACTGCAATGCATACTAGAAGTAGCAGCTGCATTTTACCCTAAAATTTCTTTCATATTGTAACAGAACTTGGAGGATTTTGGGGGACAGTGGTCTCTAATTTTCCTCCTTTATTTCCACACCAGTGTTTTCTATTCTAAATGCAGAATCTGACATTTTGACTTGTTAAATTTTTAGCCCATTAATCATAGTCCAATGCTCCAATCTATCTGGACCCTTCTGCAAGGCCTCTTGTCCCTCAAGAGAGTCAACAGCACCTCCCAGTTTGGTATTGTCAGCAAACTTGCTAATGATGCACTCAACACCAGATCATTGATAAATGTATTGAACTGGCCACAGTTCACCTCTCCAAGAAAAATGTGTTGAACAGTACAATTGCTCACCACCTCCTGACTGATGCCCAGCCTGGCCCTTTCCAAGCCAATACCCCCCAGTTTATATACTGGGCATGATGTTCTGTGGCATGGAATACCTCTTTGGGTGGTTTGGGTCAGGTGTCCTTCCTGCTTCCTCCTGGCTTCTTGTGCCCCTCACTGGCACTGCATGGGAGACTGAAAAGTCCTTGATCTGGGTAAGTGCTGCTAAGCAACAACTAAACCATCGCTGTGTTATCAGCCTTGTTCTCGCTCTAAAGCCAAAACAGCACTGTACTGGCTACTGGGAAGAAAATTAACTCTATGCCAGCTGAAACCAGGACACTCAGTTGAACAACTTGTGCAGAAGGATGCTGTGAAGGACAATATTAAAAGCCTTACTAAAATCCAGAAAAACTACATCCACTGCCTTCCCTTCATTTATTAGGGGGTATCATAGAAGGGTATCAAATTAGTTAACTAATATATATATATATATATATATACCAGTGCCAGTTGTGGCATCTCTTTTGCGGGGTTTTTAATTGCTTTTCTGGGATGGTGGGGGAACAGACAGAGTTCCAATGAAGCTATTAAATATGGTAACTAGATACTTAATGAGATCCCACTATATATGGCAGGATTTCTTTTCTGAATAGAAACTATTTCCTTCCTACCAGATCACTTTTTTTCTCCTCTCACAGTGGCCTTGTAACTTCCTGAGTAAATCTGTGTGGTTTTACATTGCCTGGTCATAGACTTAAAACTTTTCTCAAAAGCATGGATTAAATGTTAATCACTATTGCTTCAACAGCTACTCAGTGAAACCTCTAATTTGAAGACAGCTTTAATTTTATGTAAGTTTTGGAACTATAATAGTGACTCTCAAAACCTCAATGTAGAGAATTCTGTATGGCAAATCTGAGCCTTCCTTAGTTTACCAGACCAAATCCTTCTATTGGTCTGAAGACTAAAAGTGGAAAATGACCATGTAATATGTATGTAGTAAGTACACCAGTGTAAATCAATCTTGCAGTGCTTAACTGGGATTTACTTTCATGTTGTTCTTATTTCAGTTGTGATGGCTGAAGAGAGTACCCCCAGCTGCTTCCCTGGCTCCCTTGGTGGGAGGTTTTTTCCCTTTAGATCTTTCAGCTCAGCTCTTAGGAATCCAGCCTTGTTTCAGAAATGGGTGAGAGAGAATCCAGCATTAAATGCTGGAATAGGTGTGTGCTGGGTTTTGATTTGCTGTGGTTTTTTTAAGGAAGCAATACCACCTCCCAAGCTCCCTTTTTTCTAACATACGCAGGCTTTGCACATAGATGGCCTTGGAAAGCTGCAAGCATTCAGTAGGAGTTAAAATAGGGATCAGCACTGGTAGATGTGTTGTAAACTGCAGAAGCATGTGATGAAAAACTTTGCTCTGTTTTTTGCTACTTAAATAACTGTTTTCATTTGCATTGGGAAACACAGGAGAATCCTGACATATGGTTTCTGAGACCCTTTCCACCTTCGCTCCTTAAAGCACTTGCTCTGAAGGCTATGCACCTTTTGCTGCTTCACTCATCCCTAATGGAGAACTTGATGTCTGATCTAACAGCTGTAGTACATGACTATTTGCATACTTATCGCTCTGGGTCTGGAGATCACCTTCAGAGCACAAAGGTAGGTAAGTCTTTGCTTGTTTCTCTGGTTAATGAGTTGATCTAAGTCTTTGATGGATGCACTCTGGAGGATCAGCAGCTTCCTTGTCTTCAACTGTGCACCCTACTTGATGCCACATAGCTCATTTCCTGTGTGCAGCAGCAAATGTGATGATGTCTATATCTACTTAGATGCATTTTATATCCATTAGCACAGGGTATTGTGGATGGTGACCTGCAGCTGTTAAGGCATTGGCACGGGCACATGTGAACCTCTGAGCTCAACAGGGACCATGTATGTGTGAGAGCATGAAGAGGAATAGGCAGTTGTAAAATTCTGGTGCCTGGAGCTGCCAGAGTTGTTTTGGTTTGGTAGTAACATTTAGTCCCCAAACCTTGTTCTGTTTTTAGCCTATTCTGTTATCTTTACTGTGGAGCGATTTCTCATATACTAGATGTTTCTCAGTAATAATGTTTCTTGTTGGCCAAAGATTATTATTTCTGTAGAAGCATCTCAGAGTTATTTTGTCTTCCTAATTTATTCTCAACTTTTTTCTTAAAAAATAAATAAAGAAAATCAATTGCTTTTCAGCTTTGGTTTCATAGAACCAGTAGTGCTGCATGTCCAGACACCTTGAAGTAACTCTTGTGTAATTGCTTGTTAATTTTTAATATGGGGAAGGTGGTGCTGGTGGTGATGATAAAGGAGATGATTTCTTGCACTGATGGAAAGAAGCAGTGCTATTGGTGTGGGGGTTTTCTGTCTTCTCAATGAAGTAATCTTGGGGTTTGCAATAACTATGTAATATGCTGCTGGCATTAAATTTGGGAGAAAAGTGAATGGTCAAACATCCTCATTCATCACAGAGACCGAATTAACCTGATCAAATGTTGTTTTTTGCAGTCGTAAATGGCTCAAAATATGTATTAGGAAAAAAAGAATGCAAGTTTACCTTCATTGAAAGAAATTGTTTTCTTCTTTGCCCTGGTTTAACAAAGCACTCAAGCATAGACTTGAATCCTTTGGGAATTGCTTAAGGGCTCAGAGCACTAAATCTCATTACTAAGGATTTAGGAGATTAGTTTAGATAACCACAAGAGGTCATAGTTCCTTCACAGAAGGCAGAGAAGAGGTCATATCTGAAAACCTTTTCTTTTTAGAGGAGAGCTGCCAAAAAAAAGAAGGCTGTTCATAGTTCATGGCAAAAAATGAGCTTTATATCTGCATTTCCCATGTGGAACGCATGCAGAAGTAGGTATGACACAGGAAAAAGAACAGTATGTTAAAGTGAGAAGTGTACAAATTCTGGTTTGCATTGGGCTATTTGTAGTTTTGTAAGTGGTACTGATGTTGCTGAAGTCAGACTTTCTGTAAATCCATTTATTCTGTAAGATTAGCCAAGGAATTAATCTGATCCTGAGCATTTCAAATGGCATTTTGAAGATCTGTTTGATACCATGTCTGATAATCATGCTACCTGCAGTTGCTTTAGAAATCTTGTAGTGTGGATAGTAAAAGTAGCCATTTTCAGCATCATTTCCCTGTTGTTTCTGTATCTTGTGAGAGGATCACACTAATGAAAGTATCTTCTATCTCACTGAAAATCTGCTTGTCATGCATGGTCAAACTCCAAATATGGAGCTTGGTTTAGTTAAATTTGGTCTGTTCAGTTTCTTCACTGAGTAAGCAACTAAAGTTAACTTTAAGGGAATCCTTTGCATGTCTGAGTTCAGCTAAATCTGTTTTAAGGAAAAACAAACAAACAAACAAACAAACAAAAAAAAAAAAAAAAAAAAAAAAAAAAAAAAAAAAAAAAAAAAAAAAAAAAAAAAAAAAAAAAAAAAAAAAAAAAAAAAAAAAAAAAAAAAAAAACAAAAAAGAGAGAAAGCAACACCCCTGTGCAGCAGAGTTGATGGTTAATTTCCCAATGCGCTTAAGGTAAAGCTGTAGCAGATGAGGTGTGGTGCAGTATATAATACCAGCTAACACCTTCATGACATGTGATGGCATAAACTTTGTTCTCTGTGTCTAAATATAATTGGGTGCCTGAACCAGGAATTTTCCTGGTTGGCAGGTGAGGTGGGACTGCACACAACACATGCTTATTTTTATGGACATACAACTTTGCTTTAAATGGTTTTGGGCGTGGATTGCCTCTCATTGTAGGATACTGTACCAGTTAGGAAGCTAGATACACATTCTCCTGGTTAAACAGAACTGAAGGTGGGGTGTTTTCAAGTGCTTGCTCTGCTGGTTTTCTGTAATCCTGCCTGAATCACTTAGCCTTCCTCTGGATCTGTGCACACTTCTAGACACAAGTTTTGTGAGGCACAGCTTCCCTTTACAAACACTCTGGTAAGTCTTTTCCAGTGCATTACATCTGTATATCCACTCATTCTGTTCTTAGTGTTTCTACCAGTATGCTCATACAGATTTCTGAATTACCAGTATGCTGCTTCCTGTATCTTTCCTGGGACCTTCTCTAAACATTTACCATCTTCCAGTCCCTGGGTATCAAGGCAGATTTCAGACAAGATAACATAGTTACTAGTTCAGCTTTCTCATCTTCTTTTGTTCAGGTTTTTATTGTGCTGCTTTTGTATTCTGATCATTGCTTGACCCTGCAGCAATGGTTGATGTGAAATATGTGATTCGTGTCAATGTGAAGTAATAAGATATAACCCTCTTAAACCATG
>NDXB01009805.1:902-11409 GCA_002631895.1 Agapornis roseicollis
TTTTTTTTTTTTTTCCTTCTTCTCTTCTTTCCCCTCCTTCTTCCCCCATTTTTGGAGGTTTTCCAGGATGTCTGACCATGGAAATCATGTACAGCTTTTTTTTCTCTTTCAAAGGCAATTCATACTTGACATGGTTTTTATTTTTGACTAGTGATGAGAGATGTCATCTTCTTCCTGTCATATGCCATGATGCATTATGTGGAGATACCGCAGGATGTTTTGACTCAAAAGATGCTCTATTTTCTTTTATTCTCCTGTGGTGTGTCTCAGTGTGTGTTTCAGAAATCTTTTGTCCACTTTAAGGCATTATGGGTAACGGACACAAAAGTCTCTGGCTTGAGGTAGTGTAGCTGCTCCTCTCCTGGCAAAACATTTGTCCATGAACAAGAGGGAGCACAAGGGATTTGAGAGGAGGAAAATGTTCGGCAGAAGAGCAAGTTACAAGTAGAATTCAGCTGGTGAAAATTCAGCTGAAAAATGTAATGGCTCAAATTTCATAGCAAGGTCTCCACACAAAAAAATATCAGATTGAATAGGGAACTCTGCTTTATTTAGACATCCAATTTAAACAGTGCCTTTATTCAAAAATAAAATCAATCTGGTTTGCTCACTTAGGTGGACTCTCATGCTGACAGCCTGCTTATCTCCTTGTCAGGTTGCTCCACAGCTGCCTCTGTGACTTCATCTATGTGACTCCAGATGCCCAGCAGGACCTCTGGAGTTCACCTGCAGGACCTCTTCCCATCTAGTCTTTAAATTGCTCGTGTCATGTCCAGCTGACTATATGTAAACTGCCTATCATTTCTCCTCTACCCTCTGTCAACTTTTGTCACTGCTTTTAGATGGCAAATGCCTTGGAGCAGAAATCTTCCTTCTTGAGTGCTTGGCAAGTACCTAGTGTACAGTGGGGACTACTATAAATGTGTAACAGTAACTCTAGACCTTATGGTGTGTACATATTTAAAACATATGGGGTGCAATATCCAGACTTGGGTTGCGGAAGCCATCTCTCAATCATGTTCATGGAGGGCTGGAGGGGAAGAAAGTAAGTTGCAGGTGAGAGGGGATACATTCACATGAAGATTTGTGTTCAATTAATTTGTGATTATTCACCTTTTAATGAGCTTTCCTCCCACCTTCTTTTCTTTTCCTCTGATTGTGGTCTGGAGATTTTGCTCCACATTTTGCAGAGAAAAGCAGTTCTGGAATTCATGCTTTTTTTTTTTTTTATTAACATGAATCACCTGTAGCACAGGGTTAATCAGTATGAAAAGGCCTTAGTCTTAAATTTCTTGTGGATCTAAAGAAAAATAAATACACATATTTAAATGTTTTTCTCAGAGATACTTGCTCTATTCCCTAACCCTGCCCCAGCCATTCTGCAAGTCCCAGATCAGGTTTTCCTGCAGACTACTGGAAGTTCTCATGGTGTCCTCCCAAGGTTTGTCCAACATCAGCAAAATTTGCTCAAACAACGCAATTGTTAAATGATTGTTAAACAGACTTCATTCCAGCAACAGTACCTTGCGGTTGGTAGGAATTCAACTGAGCCCCACAAGGGATCCCACCAGCTCCTGGCATCAGAACCCCTGAGTTTGCCCAGCATGGGACAACTTCCCTAAATCTCAATGTCATATCTAGGCCTGAATAAAAAGCCAAAAGGACTCCAGTGTCCAATGGCATATAAGGCTGACCTCCATTTCAAATGGTCCCAAGCAGCAGTGCACAGTATCTGCTTGATACCAGTGATGGCTGGGAAACAGAAAATAAGGAGAACAATTTCATAACTGGTTTAATCTCCTGCTACACACCAAAGCTACATGGAAACCCACTGGGGTTGAAGTCTTAAGGCTCACCTTGATACAGAAATAATAATGGGATACAGAGCAGATAATCTCTGAAGTTGTAAGTCAGAATCCGCATCCCAAATGAGTCACTCTAGCTACTAATGCAATGTAAGAATGTCAAAGTATTGTAATCTTTGTCAGAGGTCAGCCTACATTAGAACAGCAGCTCAGCAGACATAGGATAAATACCTTTTAATAATTTAGAACAGCTTCTTTTTCTTGCTTCCAATAATTAATTTTACTCTCCAAACACTTGCCTCTGCCCTGCTGCTCTCCTCCTTGGGTAGGAGTGAGAACTGGGCTCTCCAGCATGGACTTCAGCTTCATCGCAGACTCATGTGCAAGCACTGGTAGCATCTCTGCAGGCTTTGTAGGGTCACTGTCACTAATTTTTGTTCGTAAACTCAAGATTTATACATCCCATCTTCAGCTTTAAAGAACTTTTTACTATCAGGAGATTGCCTTGATTTCCACAGGAAAATTTTACTGCCCTACGCTACTCAAGGTTTGTTTATCAGAAAATCACCCGTGCATCTAAATCTCTGAAAGCGTTTACTCATGCCAAGTCCTTATCTGCCCAGACTAATTACAGCTAAGTCTGTGTTGCAAATTATTACAGTTTGTAACAAGTAGTGGGGAGATTTGGATGCAGCAATCCAGTCTGTGCCTGCCTCTGCAAGACTGAAGAAACTTGCCAAAAGCAGAACTGAACAAGACACCAACTTAGAAGTAAGTAAACTTTCCCTATTGCCCCATTTAACTGCAAATGCTGTTCTCTGTTCTTTTTGACAGCCTGAGGAAAATACACTCCTGGCCTGCTTTTTTCCACTTTCCTTTGATACCTACTTGTCATATTCAAAGGAAAAAGAATGTCTGATACATCCTGCGTGTGGGCCAAAGGCTTCCTCCTTTAAACAGCTTCCATTCCTTAAAAGAGCTTAATCTTCAGAATGTATCTTGCAAAGATTTGTGAGCTGAAGGACTTGACCCCTGAACTGAAGTGCTGTTGCTGAGAGAGTAGATTAAGGGGCCCAGCTCCTATCTCCCAAATTTTCCTATAGCCAAGTGCCTTAATTGATACTTATTTAGGGAAGTGTGTGATGGCCTCTAGTGGTGCACACTGTCAGTAAACAGAGAAGCATCACACCTTCTCTGGTTTTCTGAGTGACACAGGAAGAAAAGTGTTCTGGATGTACTGACACCTGTATATTGTTGCCATATGAGTAACAAGACAGCCCAGTGGCAGACAAGCCTGCTCTGTTTACAGCACTCTCCTTCCCCTCTCATCCAGGCTCTGAGGAGGAGGGTGCACAGTGTATGCTGGAACCAACTGCAGAAATTAATATTTAGCAGTGACATGTTATGTACTACAGATTTCCTGTGAACACACCACCATGTTCCTGTGTCCAGCATCAGGGAACAGCAACAACTGACTTCATCATGGTTTTCTTTTTCTGCTGCCCAGCAGACATATGTCCTGCTCAAACACAAAAATCTTGATTTGGTTCTTTTCTGCTGTGGGTTTCCCCCCTTTTTTATCACAACACATTGAGTGGTCAGATCAATACAATGACAGAAGAACCAAGACTATGGGACATTTCTTGCTAGAGAGGAGATGGACCGAAACTCCACAGCACAAATACACTAAGGCTTCTTGCTGTGAGTGCAGCCTCTACCATTACTACGGTGAATGTGATAGCCATTAACTAATCGTCATCAGAAAAAATATAGCGCTCTCTCCCTCCTCCACTGCACACCGAGGCACATACCATATAAACATCATAAAGGACACAGCGAGAGAAAAAAAACACACTAGAGGCCATACTAAACCACATATAACCCTGATCTGAGAAGAGACTGTTATTCAAACGAGTGAAAGCTTTCATATACTGTATGGCCAGAGAGTCGGATGTTTTCTCAACAGTTTCCTAAGCAATAACACATAGATAAAGAGGCTGGAATCTGCCATCCCCTTTATAACATATGCACGTCTATTTATGAAGACACTTAAGCATGGATTTAGTAAGTCCGAGACAAAGCTCTAGAGGCGGCTGTCTCTTTAAATCCGTCTCCTACCAAGTGAAATTTGTGGCCCTGATGAATGGCAGAGCAGAGTCATCCATAAAAGGGCAGAGGAAAATCACACTCATTTGCATACAGTAATTATTCTCTGAATCAGGCCACCTTTATTGCTGCCAGAAAATCTACTGTCAGCATCGCTCTATAGATCATGTTGGAAAAGCCAGCAGCTGAGTTGCTGGGTGATGGTTTGGGACCTGTCAGCCAGAGCCCCAGCCCCAGACACCCTCACTGCTGGGGCAGGCTGTGCTTCACCTTGCTACCCACCCTGGGTACCTACAGGTCCATCTTGGGTCCTGTGCTGAGTGTCATTAGCAACATAACAGGAGGGTCAGTGTTTGCACCCAGATACTACTGAGATGCTGGGATCCGTGAAGGGTGACTGGGGAGGTTTCCAGCTGCACTCAGATAGAATGGATACTTCTTTCACTTATTTTCCTTTCCATGTGACATCCTTAAAGAAAGAAAAGGAAAGAAAGGAAAACAGTGTACAGGCATGGTAGTGTAACATCACCTTACCAGTATGCTACCTATGCTTATGCTCCTCTTTGGTCCTACATCAGTGAGCACTGGTGGACTAAAAAAAGCCATGGCTGTCTGGTATTTCAGCCTGCTGGCAGGAGAAATAACAGGGGAAAGGGCACAGCCGGTGGCTGCACAGGCAAAAACCAGTGGGAACCCTGAATCAGCAAATGAGCAAGGGGACAGGCTCTCATCACAGCACAGGTGAACCTGGTGCCAGCCTGGGAATCCTCTGTCAGGTCTTCTCCTGATGTGATCCAAGCAGGATGGCCACAGCACAGCACAGAAATGGAGCTTATTAGGGTGCCCTTGGGTAGCTTTAGGAGCAGCACTTTCCCATGCATGTATGTCTGTCTGGTTGCAGTGCTATCAAGGAACTGAAGTCTGTTAGAAACTCAATAGCAAGTATATCCTTGGCATGAATCCAGTTGTGATCACACTTCTTGTAATACCAAAACCTGACATGCAGAAAATACACACTCCAAGTAATGAATCGTGAAGATGAAAGGAGTTTGGAGCTGGAAGTGATAACAGCAGCTTTGGTGCCAGTGCTGCAATTTGCAACACTCTGGAGAAGGGCTCCCAGCTACCACCCGACACAAATGCTCTCCACCATAGAGACAGCTGGGAACAGGAGATCGATTGTCCTCATTCTGCAGGACCTGTCAACAGTTTTGGGAGTGCTTCCACAGCAGTTTGAGCATAGGCCCAAATTCACAATCTCATCTAAATTCACGTCTCCTATTCAGGGTGGCTGCAAGTGATCTTAGGGAGTCAGTGTGTGTATGGGTTTCCCCTGATGGTGGATGCAAGTACTTCCCAGAGAGACATTATTCTAAACTCAACACACTCAAAGGCATCATCAGTTAGCCAATATTTGGTGGAATATTGAATTCTTCCTTGAAGGAATGCAATTTTGTAAGCCACAAGGAAAGCAACCATATGTGACTGAATTGAAAATCTAGGAGTTCTGTATTGAAACACCACAGCCTGCATCTTCTCTTCTGTCCTAGGATGTCTAGGCCTAGAGGCAAGAGAACTGGGGTGACTTCTCAAATGCCACAGTAAGGTTGCTTCATCTTATGTTAGTGACAAGTTTTGTTCATTATTATCAGGGGGTACTGGTAACACTTGGTTTGAGGAAATGGAGTAAGAAATAAATTAGAAACTCCAGGGGTGAAAAGTGTTTTAAAACACAACCTGGACAAATCTGATCTGAATTCTGCTATAGACAGAGAGTTAGCTGATCAAAACTCTGTCCTGACCACACTAATCATTATTTTTACTTGGTTAACTGCAAGCATCCTGCAGCTACAATTTTTCTCTATTGTCCCCCCAGAATTAAAAGACAAAATCAGTACCTTTAATCTTAGTTTGCTTTGTAATATAACCAAATACTTTGGCCATTTAAACTGCCACAAACAGACCAAAAGCATTCTTCCACCATTTTTTAGTTAAGCCAAAATGAAAGCTTCATGATGCAACACAATAGCTTTTCAATGTTTTTGGCAGGTGCATTCAGCATCATCACAGTCATGGAGCTACTGAAGGGCTGCTTAAGTAGGGATGTTTTATGAACAACGAGATCTACTGTGCTTTTATCTATTTTGTTAACAAACTGTTTCATGCTCCAGATCTATAGCAAAAGTTTCAGTCAAAACAGGACTCCCAATAACTAAGAGGGGATACAAAGCTCTTTTGACTTCGACAGTATTTGCTGCGCTCAGGTATAGAAAAATTATCATTAAATTGTCTGCAACTTATTATGGCTTCATGAATCTTCCCTGGGCTATTTAAACAAACTGTACTTCATAGTCCTGGTTCCAGAGTAGACATCTGTCCACATCAAGTCCACAGTCACTATCAGCACCAATTTGATCCTTTGGCCCTTCTCTGATTCCTCAGCAAGGGAGTACAGCATGCCAGAGTGACAGACCTCGCCTAAAGAAAATTTCTGCTCACCAGCACACATCCTGCCATGTGCATGAGATAGGCTTTTCCCCCTATGAAGCTGGAAATAGTGTATTTTGAAAATATTGATTAAACTTAAAGAAGAAACAGCAAAAAAAAAGAAAAGGAAGCATAGGGAAGTAGCATTGCTAAACAGTGATACTTAGCCTTGCCTTAAAGCTCTGTCAAAGTACCTGACCCCTGACAAATCTACAGTAAAGTCATTTAAATGATGTAAGGGATATAATTCTTTTTAAGCAAGTGGCACCAGCTTGTGGCTTTGCTTTTTATTAGAAGACGAAGCTTCCAATATTGGCTTGCTCAGATGAGCACATATAAAACCACACCAATATACATGTTTGCATTCCTCTTTGGGTAAAAATTTGTCAGAGAAGAAAGGCATTAAACCTGCCACCTCAGATAAAAATCAGATGCTTGATTGCAAACAGAAGAAAGCAAACACTTCACTATAGGCTCTGTTAACCCCTTGAGTACCCCACAGAAACTGTGGGACAGGGCAGGCAGCCAGTGTTGCTTGCACTGCCTGTGATACCACTGCCTCGCAGTCACTGAGTTTCCTCAGGGAACATGACAGCTCTATGCTATTTCTTCTCCTCCCTTTAATAACCTGCAGCAATATACTTTGCAATTAGTTACAGGACATTTCGTTCCTTGTCATTTAGTGCTTTCTGGTAATAACCACAGAGGTAAATGTAGAAGTAGCATTTTCTATAACATTCCCTGTTGCAAATATCTTTATTTAACAGAATAGGCGATAGTATGAAAATATCTACCATAGTCATGCTCCTTGCCCCTTCCTTTTCTGTGCCTGCTTTGTATCTTGTCTCTCTGGCATTTGCAAAGCAGAGTGTATCAGCTGCCTGCAGAAAGTGGTGCTGTTCAAAACAGAAACTAGGTTAGGTATTTGTTTATGGTCCTGATGCCAATACTGGGTCTACCTTTTTTTAAAACATACTTTCAGGGCATCTGAGGGGGAAGCAGTGCTCGGGTCCTCTCCACCAAAGCGATCAACCTAGGGTATTTTGGAAATCTCCATCTGTTATTGCTCTGACAAGAGGCTGCACTTCTTGCCTATACTCCTTTCCCCCTTAGACAGAGGTCCACACTACAGCTGTTGTAAACATCCACTGGAGAGACACTACACCCTGAACTAAAAGTATATGGCAGATCTACCTATTTTAATACCTGAAAGCAATCTGAAACCTCCCCATAGCTAACTGGCTTAAAGTGAAGTGAATAAACTTTACTGAAGAAAAAGGTGATAAGAAGAAAGAGCAGAAATCAACCTCCTGTTTTTAAACACCTTCATGCATATGTCAGGGGTTGAATCATACAAAAGAGGGGTGTAAAAAGAAGTGATAATAAATATTTTCATCTGGAAAATCTGATCCATGAAAGACTGGGAATGTAACTACAAGGCAAACTTTTATGGTCTCCAGTTCGAGGCAGATCGTGTGGAACATTTGGAAGCAAGTGAGATCATGCCACACAAGTGTTTGCTATATTAATCAAGCAGCACAATAGTTGCCTGGATACCCACATCATTTCATCAGCTGTGGTGGCCTGTTACCAGTTTTCAGAAAATGAAATGTGACCCCTGAGGACTGTAATTGGGTGAGTATAGTAATTTAGGAATGTTCAGGGGATCTGGAAAATCTGTCCAGCCAATTCGCTTATAGCCAGCCATGACAGAAGGGCATTTCAGCACCAAAGAATCACGTACAGTGCCTGTTATCAGTGCTGATACCCAGAACCTGTTTGCTGCTCGGTGCCAGTTACGATGAACTCCAGAGTCCTAATGAGCCTAAAGATAATTTTGTTTAATGAAGGATTAAGGCTGTGCCTTAGAATACTTGAAAAAAAGGGTGAAAAAAAAAAATAGAATCCAGCTTAGTGCTGGCAGATACTATGGTGCATTTGCAATATAAACTGCTGTATCCTCTTACACAGAATGTTTGTTGTGATACAACTTGAAACATAAAGGGCAGTGATCTCATATTTTAGCACAGGAGGCAAAAGCCCTTCGGGATTCATCCATGCTTGTGGCACTTAGTTTAACTCAGTGTAACCTGATGCAGTTTTGAGGCAGGTAAACTGTGTGTGTGCTTTAATTACATCTGGGCCATGTAACCAGTCCAAAGTTCGGGTCAATAGAGTGATGAATTCTCTAGCCACACAATCTTTAATACCAGCTGGGCTGGTTATTAATTTTATTTATTTGTACTGTTAAAGACCTATATAATTTGTAGCTTTCATCATTTGTTTTTTAAAAGCTCAGAAATGTTAACACACTTTAATCAATTCATGTTCTTGGGGTAATAAACTTATTGTGAGCTGTTTTCATAATTTATACAGGATGCAATTGTTTACAAATCTCTTACTTATTCTGTTTCTAACGGGTTATCAGGCTTACTATTTCTATGGCAGCAGATTGCATTAGATGCATGATGAAGGAACACTAAAGGGTAGAAAAAGATCATATGCTCTATTATAAACTGCCTTTTAATCCCTGAAATACCAAACCATCAGCTTAATCCTTCCAGTCTACTCAAGAGTGGTCTGTTATAACCATGGAACTGAGATAGAGGACAAAAGAAGATACAGAGCCAGAATTTGTGCCAATGTACATCACTGCACTTCCACTGACTTCAGAGATAACATCTTTGAGATCAGCTGAGGCTATACCCCAGACTGTTCAGCTCAATGTTATCAAATAAAAAGATGGGCTTCTTAGAGACTATTACACAGGTCAAACACCAGTAAGACATCATTCAGGGGTAAACAAAACATCAGAACTGTTCTAACCATTGTGACATGTTGTAATAAGGTTATAAAAATTTAATATGCTTTTCTTTGGAAACTTCCTCTGAGGTATTTTTCTAAACTCTCTCAAGCAGAGTGCATCCTCCATATTGTAGGAAGAGAGAAAACGTGGCTATATTCCATGTTTTGATTAGTACTCATCTAAGAAGCTTGCTTGAAGATGGTTTTGGACTGCTACTGTTCAGATTGTTAGGAGGATTTCAATTGTTCCTTTGAGTCTTGCCACTCAGCTGGCAAATACTCCAGCAAACATGGCTGGACATTCTAATTCTGCTGCCAGAAATTACATCCTTCTATGATAATTCCAGCTGCAGTTGATGTCCTATTGCCTTTCCCTTGGCATGTTACCCAGGAAATTTGTAGTTGGTTATCTTAAGGGTAGACGTCTTCAAAAGAGTTAGTATCAGGCTGTGCAGATGATACAAGTGCAACTTTTCACTTTGAAAAGTTGCTTCTTCTCATTCAAGGCTCACAGATGGCATTCAAGTGGGAATTAAGCAGTACACTGATACTGTACATGATTAGCAGCATGGCTGTGGGATGAGAACGGTTATATATCGGAAGAATTTAAGATGACAAATTCACATGTAAAACAAACAGCTCTCATCAAAAGAAAGAAATCCATGAAGAAGTGTCCACCTGATGACAGGTTGACTAGCCTATCTATGGCAGCTAACACAACTTTAAATCATCTGTGACTAAGTATTTTATATCTTTGGAACATATTAATAAAAATTACTGAAGATTTTGTATGAAACATCTTGTGGGTGAGCCTCCTGAGAAACAGCTGCAGAATAGAAAACCTGCCTCTTTAACTGATTTTGTAAATAT
The DNA here is from genome assembly GCA_002631895.1 of Agapornis roseicollis. NCBI lineage: Eukaryota > Metazoa > Chordata > Aves > Psittaciformes > Psittacidae > Agapornis > Agapornis roseicollis. The sequence goes on from NDXB01009805.1 coordinate 10,976, forward strand.
TCTCTGCTTCCTTACTGTGTGCTATTTTATTGATATACCCTCACTCCAGAAGGCAGATTTCACTGCAACAAGCTTTCTTACCCCTAAGAAGAAAAAGAAAAAAATGAAACAAGAATATGGGTGCATAATGCATGGCTCCTCTGAGGCAGACATTCCTACATTTATTCAGAGGTTGCTGCAAAACAATATTTAGAATTCTCTGTACTGGAGAAGAAACAGACTAAACTTGAAACATCTCTCTCCTCACTTCTATGCACCAAGAACACTCCAGCCTTGAAGTATGGCATTCCAGAAGCAAAGAAAATGTTATGGAGACAACAACAACATTCTAGAAGCTACAAAAACTTATGTTGATAAATAAATACTTCTATTAACATAGTACCCAAAATAAAAAAAAAAAAAAAAAAAACTTAAAAAAATATTAAAATGGGAGG
>NDXB01009805.1:11524-39969 GCA_002631895.1 Agapornis roseicollis
CTTAAAAAAAAAAAAAAAAAAAGCTTATAGAAATATGATACTGGAAGGGTGAGGAGGGAAGAAAAGATACATTACATTGCATTAGGAGTCAGGTGAAAAAATAAAATCCTAATGATTTGGTGATTTTACTTTTTGTCTTCTTCAGGTAAACTTGCAATGAAGAGGCTATGGTCTTGAAAATTTTGCTTTTCATAACAATGATCTGAACCTCTGTATTCATTCCAGCCAATGAATTACTTATGAACTGTTTGCTGAATGTGCTGGATATTTGTGAGTCAATACTTGCAGATCCTCCCCCTCCCCAAGTCATATGGTATCATATTAGCAGCTTTATGCAAGATCTCCATGCAACAACATAAATTAGAAATGGTTTCCTAAGAACACTTTTAGGCAGGAAAAAGACCACTATCTTGAATATTTGCAAGAAAAAATGGACACGGAGTCATGAATCTTAAACATTTTTGCAATGAAATTTTGAGACATATTTTATTCTATGTAAACATATATAGGTTGTCATCACAGTAGTTAAAAGTAGCAGTTCTTGTTGAGTATATGTTGTGAAATTTCTCAATCATAAAACTATGCAACCCAAAGCAAATTAAGGTTTCTTCCTACTTAGAGTATAAAATAATAAAACTTTTCAAATGCTAATTGGAAACTAGACTTTTGGATGCTCACTCTAAGCTTTTTATAATAGGCCTGAGTTTCAAAAATCATCGCACTCTAAAAAGCTCTAAGTGAGGCATCAAAGTGTAACTACATAGAAAAATACTATTCAGTTCTGTAAATATTACCATTCAATCTTCTGGTGATTCATTACTAGCAGCCTGTGTTTTCCATTTGTTTATGTATGTATAAACTGATATGTATTTGTATGTATGATTGTGTACATATGTGCATATTTGTGTGTTGGGAATATATATAAAATTAATTTTGTGATTGACAGAATTTGGTTATCAGAATGCTCAAGTGGTTACAGAGAAGTTTGATCTGGCGAGACTTTCTCACAAGACCATGTCAATACAAGAACAACATTAAATATCCAAAACATAGAAAGGACCAGAAAAGCTTCCTAAGTGAAGCCATCCTGGTCCTTGCTATTCTTGACCAATGTGTATTGGAGTTCTCTTCATAAATGCATTGACTTTCATCTTAAACCCAGTTACATTTCTGATTAGTGTCTGTTCAGAGCCTCATCTCTCTGATGACTAGAAATCTTCTGAAAATATCTGGGCTATGTTTATTTATGCGTAGATTTATATTAATTTGTTCTTGTCTCAACAGCTTTAACATACATATCTTGATCCTCTTTGAAGCATGCATAACAAATCCATACAGAAAGGAATGGATTCCCCATACACTGCAGGGAAACTCTGAGCTATACAATGCAATGGTATCCTGCCACACATGGACAATGAAGAAATATCTAAATTAAAAAGAAGGCTATAACCACTAATGGACTAACCTGGTGATTTGCTTAAACTAATTTGCCCTGCTTGAGAGCAAATAATCCCTTTGCTGTCCCCCACAAAATCCCTTTGTATGGAGATGATGCCAGCAGAGAGTAAGAAATGATTGCCCACCTTGTTTGTTCCATAAGGCTATGTGAACTTCAACCAAGAAAGAGAGGTGAAACCTCCATCCTTGCTCCATTCCAGCTGGCTCTCATTTCTGCGGCATATTGGTCCTCTGATGGGTTCCTCAAAGCTCTTGCTTCATCTCCCTATCTTAGTCACTTTGGTCAGAATTTCCTTAGCAGCCTGACAGACTGCAGGATCCCATATTTAAGGGCATTCCGTTTCTGTGCCCTGACAGATGTCCTTTCAGTTTGCCTGAAGCTAAAGCAATACACTTACCCAGGGGCCAGCCTATTCTGTCCCCATTCTCTGTTCCAACCCACCCAGGAGTTTGGGTAGCTCACCATTTTATACTGACTCTTATTCCTTCACAGAAATCCACTGAGTGTAAAGACAGGCCTATTTCCCTGTCATTCAGATGCATTCAGACCAAGCTAAAATGCTATCTGGCTCTCTCACTGCATCTCCTTCCAATGTGTGCTTTCACCAAGGCCTGGATTACCAAGATTCTGCAGGATTAACAACAAATAATTAACAAAAGCAGTACTTAAAATGTTATGGTAGCTACAATTCTGGATATCAGAATATCACACTTATGACATTTCAGAATTTAAGAAAATATAAGTTAAGGAAGGAAGTGGTAAACAAGAAGCACTTCAATTGTCTAAACCCATAGCACTGGAGAGATTTTAGTGTGATTCTTTGGCCAGACTAACATCATTCGTAGTGATCTTCTGCCTCAGTTCCTGCTGAAGTTGTTTTGCCATAACTGGGGGGAGAAGTTTCCTCTTTTCCAGATGTGGACAAATTACCAGAGAAGTGAATTCACTACAGACCATAAAGTATTCCCCTCCCTTTTTTAGTGTCACCTCTGATATTATCGGGCTAACTAATTCACCCTGAACATCCATTATTACACTGATGAGGTCTGACTGGCTGCCCTTACTGATTGACAAGAAAAAATGAGCTTTCTGAATATGGTTCTAATCTATATTCCAGACAATGACGCACTCAAACACACACACACAAAAAAAAAAAAAAAAGCAAGAGGAAAAAAAATAAACCTGTCTCTTTAAATTTTAGAAATTACAACAATTATGCCTCCAGGTTTTTAATTTTCAATTTACAGATGTGTTGAAATACACTGAGTCACTTGACCTCTCTAAGAAACTGTCTTGTCCTAGCATCCTCATAGGTATCTGTGTCCATCTGGCAGAGATATTGTAATTCAAATCTCAAACTACGACTGACTGCTGGGCTGTGAGCTGTGCTGCTTTCATGCGCCCTGTCACTTCCCCCTCCCTAACTTCAAAAGACTTCGAAAAATGCAAAGGAAACAATATCATATGGTGAATTCTGTTTATGTGGCATGGCTTAGTCATCCTTACTTACATCACCCTGCCACCTAAACAGACCTATTCACAATGCATAGCTGTCACTCAGGCTGAACCTTAGATTACTGTTAATGTTTGCAAAGGAATGGTTATGCAACACTACACAACAGTACATCAAATGCAGAGCCCAAGGCCAATAAAACTCTGTCCAAACTGACCTAAGGACTCTCAGGCTTCTGCCATGCATACTGATGCATCTGATTACACTAGATGCAAGAATATAACTAACATCTTATTAAAAGAAAGGCCAACTTATTTTCACCCAGGCTGTCATTTTTCCCTCATGTTGTCACAAGCACCATGTGCCCAACCTCTATGAAAAGCAGTCAGGCTGGGTTTGCTTGCAATTAGGAGAATGTATCTTTTCTAATTTCTGTCTGAAGTCACCATAGCAATTTTATAGACAAGGGAAGCTTTGGAGCAGTGGAGTGAAGGACAGGAGATATAATGAGCAAAGAAGCATCAACAGAAGAGCATCTTACCCTCCAGATAGGAGACAAAAATGCAAAGTTTTAAATCCAATTTATCATCATTTACCCAAAACCCTGGTCTGATTTTTTATCATAGTGCCATTCAGTCCCATTTCTTCATGCCCCTCCCAACAAGCACAGCCATCAACAAGTGGATACAACGGATGGCCTGGAGCAAGTTGAGGCAGTTTCTGGACTGAAAAACCCAAAGCTGACACAGGCAGCAAATGGCACCAGAAGGAGGCACATATCCAAAGTTAAATTGTCCCTTCATAGTGCCCAGAACTGTCCCTGGAAGCTGCTGGCAGCAAAGTGCAGCCAGGGGACAACTCCATCAATGTGTCAGGACCAGAATGGTACACCTCCATCCTCCAAAACTGTGAGAAACAAATGTACAATGTTTATTGATGGCCACGGGAGAGGATTAGGGGCTGGATTTTGTCTGTTCCTTTACAAATACCCAGGCAAACTGTCTAAACTACTGATTCACGCAGTCCTGTGATACTCATCACAACAAACTCATCTGGTCTGTTGAATCCAGAATTCAAAAGGAAGTCTTCTTCCTTCATACCTATCCTCAGGAGCAAGAAAGGATGGGTGGTGACATCAGGCAAAGCTCTACAGCCTGACTGCTTTCTAAGGGCCCTTCCCAGATACCATCTGGGACTTAGAAATTAGGTCTTGCTGCTGATGCTTAAGAAGAAAGAATCTGTGGAGGGGTTTCCAGCCACAGTGTTGTGCATTAGCCAATACACTTTATTTCAATTTTGGATGAAAATTTGAACCTGATGTGGCTAAGGCAAAAAACTCTTTAGAAAACTCTCAACCAGTCCTAGCTTAGCAAATCTGTACTTTCTATTTCAGACTGAGGCCTACAAACACTTTCCACTCAAAGAGGCCACTGCTACTTTTCCACAAGATGGTTTCCAAAGATGCTAATGTACAGAAGTTAAGAGACTCACAGCTGTGTATTCTTAGTACACAGAAAGGTTACACTGGTGATGGTAGACTGGTGAGCTAAAGCAGGATAATAATAAAAATGCTCACAAACAAGACCTGCTCTAGCCTGTTACATGTTAAAGGGTAGGCAGAGTGTACGTCTATAATCCAGCCTATATTCATGCAAAATCAGTCTGGCGTAGGGGGATTAGAAGACCCATAAAGGTTCAGATCCTCAGCTGTTATAAACTCCAGCTGTGGCAGTCTACCCTAAATGTGGAGCTGGCCCCATGCAAACCCTCTGGAGAACAACATAACTGACTTCCAAGCCCAGTGTAAAAAGAGAAGTGCATTGCAGAAGTGGAGAAGGAAGAAGTGGCTGCATGGAATAAGAGCACAGGGCTACAAAGCAGAGCAGAGGATAGCAGAACAAGCATCAGGAAACTCAGCAATTTTGACACTGTCACCACAAAGAGCTTTCTACGTGGTTATTTATCAGCCACTCAGAACTGCATTGTTGTTAATAAGTTATTACTTACATCTCAGTAAACTGAGACAACCAGGTAATTACTTAAATAGGTGATTCCCTCCCCCCCCCCATTACTCCTTTCTTCAAAGAGATTTTAATGTGAAAGCCACCTTCTATGTCTCTGTGCAGTAATATACACTTGAGCTTTCAAGCTCATGTGTCATAGAATATAAGAAAAAAGCAACCAAATAATAGAGAGCTGTAATTCCACTGATGGTTTCTGGTGATAAGAAAAGCTGCAGTGGCATGGCTCAGAAGGGTTTGTCACCATAACTCCAGGATCAAATTTCCTCATATAACAGAAAGATGGCAGAAAGGGTCTGCAAAGGAGACTCAAAGAGACATGTAATAAATGCCATGAAAAGAGCAATTCTTTCTGGTAGAAAAGCTTTAACACTGTCACAAAGTGCGTAATCGTAGAAGTGCTGAGTGACTTCACCCCCCCTTGAACTTCAGCAGGATGCATGGTGCTCAGCACCCACTCAGCAGAGGATCAGCACTTCAGGGAATTGGGTCCAGAAGCAGGAGGAAAAATAATTTTCAGAACTACTTGTGGCAAGACATAAATTCCTACCTAATAAGATAAATCAGGTTTTATTTAAGCATTGGCATACAGAAGAAAGAGATCCCAGACAGGGCGATATATTTAAAACACTCCATTCATTTTTTATCTCCAGAGTTGAATCCAATGTAAGACCCATTTTGAGAGTTTGATTGGGATTTAACTGGCTCTAGCTTGTACTAGCTTTCTGCATGGGGTGAATCACACCCTTCACAAAATACTTCATTCATGTGAAGGGCCACAGCTCAAGCAAGTTAAAAGCAAATAGAATCATAGAAACATAGAATACTTAGGGTTGGAAAGGACGTTAAGATCATCAAAGTTCCAACCCCCCTGCCATAAGCAGGGACACCTCACACTAAACCATGTCACACAAGGCTTCGTCCAACCCGGCCTTGAACACTGCCAGGGATGGAGCACTCAGAGCCTCCCAGGGCAGCCCATTCCAGTGCCTCACCACCCTCACAGGAAAGAATTTCTTCCTTAGATCCAATCTAAACCTCCCCTGTTTAAGTTTGAACCCATTACCCCTTGTCCTGTCACTACAGTCCCTAATGAAGAGTCCCTCCCCAGCATCCCTATAGGCCTCCTTCAGATACTGGAAGGCTGCTATGAGGTCTCCACGCAGTGTTCTCTTATCCAGGCTGAACAGCCCCAACTTTCTCAGCCTAACTTCATACGGGAAATGTTCCAGTCCCCTGATCATCCTCATGGCCCTCCTCTGGACTTGTTCCAACAGCTCCATGTCGTTTTTATGTTGAGGACACGAGAACTGCACACAATACTGCAGGTGAGGTCTCACGAGAGCAGAGTAGAGGGGCAGGATCACCTCCTTGGACCTGCTGGTCACACTCCTTTTGATGCAGCCCAGGATACGGTTGCTTTCTGGGCTGCAAGTGCACACTGCAGTTGGCTCATGTTCATTTTCTCATCTACCACCACCCCCAAGTCCTTCTCTGCAGGGCTGCTCTGAATCTCTTCTCTGCCCAACCCTTAGCTGTGCCTGGGATTGCTCCAACCCAGGTGTAGGACCTTGCACTTGGCATGGTTAAACTTCATGAGGTTGGCATTAGCCCACCTCACAAGCGTGTCAAGGTCCCTTTGGATGGCACCAGAGCATATAAGATCCAAACCAGCCTAACATGAATATCACATCTGAAAGAATAGCCTGTAGAGGGGAAGGAGGTAGCATGTGGAGGAAATGGTCCTAAGACCTTTTAGGTCTTCCCACAAACAGCATACAAAATATATGCAAATTCCTTTACAGTGAAGCAAGGTGCTCCATGGGAGTCCAGCCTGAGCAAAGCTTATCTTTTTCCCTACTGCCTTTGGAGTGCTAGAACAATAACCTTTGTGCTGACTTCAGATTTGTATTTGCTTTTCTCATTGGTCTTTAGACAGCTTAAGACTTCAGCAGCTGCATCAGGAAATTCAAGGCAACATCCATGAGTGAAAAGTCAAGGCAACAAAATCAGAGGAAGTGCATATATGGGTTTTACCCTCAAACTGCCATGGTATTCAAATTATCTATGAACGTTTCACAGTACATTCGCTATGCTGTACTGCTTCAAGAAGCCACAGTTGCAAGGCATCCTAATAAACAAATACAAACCCAAAAAGATTTGAAAAAAGGAAAAAAAAAAAAAGAAAAATCACAATTTTTGTCACATTGCAATTATGGTTACAGAATCAAAGTCAGTGAGGAATGTATAAATTGTTTTTGAAGAACAGTGTTAGAAGCAGCCTAAGAATTGAGATATTNAACAAATACAAACCCAAAAAGATTTGAAAAAAGGAAAAAAAAAAAAGAAAAATCACAATTTTTGTCACATTGCAATTATGGTTACAGAATCAAAGTCAGTGAGGAATGTATAAATTGTTTTTGAAGAACAGTGTTAGAAGCAGCCTAAGAATTGAGATATTCCAGGTCTCTGGGCCTCTCATGGGTCCCCCATAGGCAGCCATCACAATTAGAGCAAGCTGATACATATTACAGTTTCCTGAGTATGCCACCAAATGATGTGATAGGGTTTTCACACAAACTTGGACAATATAGACTCACTCAAAACATGTCCCAGTGATGCTATGTCTAAACTAGGGAATATCTGTTTCTTGGTTACAAGCTGTGTTGTAACACCACTGCAATGCAAGAGCTGGTCAAACAGTCTGTGCCACCTTCATTTTCTGCTTTCCAAAAACACAAATGTGAAGTGAGTTTGGAGAATGAGCTAGACAGCCAGAGGGGTGTAGGGTCTAAGGTCACAAAACAATATGTGCAAGACCAACAAAAGATCAACAATAGAAAAGCTGCATAAATGAATCTTGATGAGCTTGATTGGAAAGACCTAATAAATACAGAATCCTGTTGAATCCCATAGGAAACTATGTAATTCTTTCTGATAGACTCTGCCTTGGGCACGGATGGGAATTCTCTAAAGTTGTGATCACAGCGTTCATCCAAACACCTCTAGTTTCTTGGCCATTCAAACCACATGAGTGCTCCTAGTCTTTATTATGAGAACTGGAGTATTCCCGTTTTTTCTCTTCATCTTTATGAAAGCTTCTTTGTTTCACTCCCCGCTCCCCCTCATATTCTATTTCTCTGACTTGTAGCAGCCCTGTATCATAGCCATGTTACTCATCAGTAGAGGGCTGTACCTCAAGCTAAGTAAAATAGGCTGCATGTCCTCCAATATCTTGAAATGATAGTGTGACTTATGGATACTTGAAATCCATCTTCAGGAGTCACACCTCATTTTCTAGTAATGAGCTGTAGGGTCCGTGCACTGAACTGCCTCTCACTGATTGCTAAGGTGCTAACATTAAAAAATCCAGTAAGCCCTATAAAATCATACAGTTGTAAATAGAGAACCTTTCCCACTGAGTTATCTTCATAAATGAAGTTGCTGCCGCAAGCTTTTCCAAGAACTCTTGGTCCCCCACGCTGTAGTTAAAATGGGATAATGATTTACAGTGTATGAAGTAACCTCCTAAAGCTGAACTTTTGGGATTGCACAAGGGACTGTTCATCCACATTCCAGGTTTGATTGCTCAGAATTTATCTTAATTAGAAGGAGTTCAATTAGAGTGAAGAGAGGGGAACTGAGAGAGTGAGCAATATTAGAACTCTACACTGAATGACTGACAGTGACATAATGCCATCAAGCAACTAGCATGTTGCGGCACAGCATTTAAGTAGACCCCATTCTTCAGGCAGATCTGAAGGTTTGCTTGGTTCTGCTGTCTCTTGCAGGTAGCACAATGGGTAAAGAGGCAGAGATATGCTCTGCAGACACACAGCTTTATTGTTGCTTGAGTAACTACAGCTATTTAAGCAACAAGACTCCACAAGGTAAGAGTGACAATGCACAATAAAAGCATGCCTGTGGTGCACTGTGACTGAGGGTTAGAAAAATAAAAACTCCTTAACTATCCAGCTTGAGCAGGGATAAAACACATCATACCATGTTTTTCTCAGCCAGAAAGCTACCCAAAAAAAGGTTTAACGATGACGGTCCCATCCAGCCTCTCCATTGACTTACTGTCTCAATAGCTCTTTTTTTTTTTTGACGTTATTCTTTTAAAAATGTGTGATTCACCTGACGCTACAGACACAAAGCTCAGATACCAAAGGGCCTACAAACATCCTGGATATAGAGCAGTGTTTCCATGAAATCACAGAGCTGTGGGTAGGAAACAGGAGGAAAAGACACAGATGGAGCAGTGAGATCATTCAGTTACTCATCACAGGCACACACTCATGATGTCAGAATGTTTTCTACAAAATGTAACAGGGTGAAGCAGGAAAGAAGCTGTTCTACATTGCTGTGTGATCTTTAAACATGTTTTGAGGCTTTCTTCTGCAGCATGAGCACACAGCACTTATACCTCACTGGCAGCATCACCTGAGCAATGTGTACCAGCTGGCCTTTAACAGTACCGTCAAAGTGTGTGGGACAGACTGGGAACAGCTGGTGATGTCCTCATTATTTCTATGGCAGCTGAGGATTCTCTTGCACTCCAAGAATCCTCAGCTGCTGCTTTTACCCTCCCTCCCCCTTTTTTTTGCAGGAGGGTATATATTTCTTTTGACGAAGCAATGGGGGCTCATAAATTAGACTGACTTCTGCCTGCAACTGGTTCTCCTCCATTTTTCTGCATTCATTTACTCTTGACATATCTTTCAGTAGCAACTCACGAGAACAGCACTGCTAACTACGGATGTATTTGTTCATCTACACAAGAAGAAAACTTCCCTTCTCACTACAGTTCTAAGTAGGATACCACAGCAGATTTGCCATGGCCATAAACGTGGGCCAGGGCCACATGCAAAGACAGGGAACCTTGATGGGACTCCACCCTTGTGTCTAAAACCAAGCCAGTGCAAAAGAACATGACCATGGAGGGGAATATGGGCTGGGACAGAGATTATCTCTTCTCACACTAGCAAATAAATCTTCAAAACACCAAAATATGATATGCTGTCCATAGCTTCGTGGGGGATTTGATTCGTGCATTTGATTCAAGTCCCTCCAGCTAACAAAATGCACAGGCTCACAGAGAAATTTTCTAATAAATATCTGAAATTAAAGCTCCATTGCTGACAGCAAAATTACAATTTACAGTTTAAAGACGCATTCAATTACAGTTACCCAGAGACAAAGAAGACCAAAAGAAAGAAAATAGATCTGGAAAAAAGAGGTAGGACTTCACATTTGCATCAAATCTTAATCCAATAATCTGTCCTTAACTACCCATTGCAGACTCCCTCCTAAAGTGATTGGTTTTGCCTCAGATCTCCAAATCTTTTGGCTCAAAGCCAAAAGGATAAGTGCTTTATCACTTGAGACTGGAAGACCATTCGTGTCTGCAGGCTCAGTGAGAACATTTATGGCTGGTATGCTTGGCTGCCATTGTGGATTTGGTTTAATCCACCGAGAGTCCTTTTACATCTACAGATATGTTTCATGCTTTGAACCAGTGGTAAGATTTTACTGGATTACTCCATTTCTCAGGACAGAAAGAGTATTGTTCTTTAGCCAACTTCTAAAAGTTCACACTTTAGCCTGTCTGCATTTTTCTTCTATTTGTGTACCCTTTGTTTGATATTGAAAAACTTGCTAGTGTTAAAATATTTAGCAGAGACAAAGGAGAAACATGGATGCCTACTTTGGGCATTTATAAGTTTTTTATGTCCTAGCCATCTGATATATTAGTATTGGTTGAAGATTTGGCAGAAGAGAAGCAGGCTTTCTTAAAGGTAGTCTCTTCATTGTCTTCTCTTTCATAGTAACACAGGTAGTGTTATTTTGTCTTGGCTCTCCTCCCTACCCTGGCTGCTGCCCCTGTTCTGCCTGCACTTCTCCATCTAATCTCTTTTCCTCAACACCTCAAAATGTGAAATTTTTCACTCCAGTTAAAGCTTTCTCCTCAGTCCCAGTGGTTGCCAATGATTGTCTTGAATCAACAGGAACTTATGCTTTAAACTACTCTTCTAGGCTGGCCAAGGAGGAAAAGTCTCTGTCATACTTCAAACCAAGGTGGCTGGACTCAACGCCCCACAGCAGAGAAATCCAGAGCCATTTTCTAGCATGGTTCTGGTGGTATGAAGACAGCTCTGAAAAGTATCAGTGAATGAGTAGGAAAGCAAAGATCTTGTTACTCCTTGCAAGAAAATCTGTCCTTCCCTTATCAATATATATCCTATGGGAGCCCCAGCTTCAGAAGCCAGAAAAGCCACCTGAGTATAAAATCATAAAATAATAGAATCATAGAATCATAGAATAGTTAGGGTTGGAAAGGACATTAAGATCATCTTGTTCCAACCCCCCTGCCATGGGCAGGGACTCCTCACTCTAAATCATGTCACCCAAGGCTCTGTTCAACCTGGCCTTGAACAATGCCAGGGATGGAGCACTCACAGCTTCCCTGGGCAACCCATTCCTGTCCCTCACCACCCTTACAGTAAAGAACTTCTTCCTTGTATCAAATCTAAACTTCCCCTGTTTAAGTTTAAACCTGTTACCCCTTGTCCTGTTGCTACAGTCCCTGATCTTCATCTGGTTCCTCTCTGGTGTCCCTGTAGGCCCCCTTCAGATACTGGAAGACTGCTATGAGGTCTCTACGCAGCCTTCTCTTCTTCAGGCTGAACAGCCCTAATTTTCTCAGCCTGTCAAATATAAGGGAGCTATGGAGACTTTCCTTTTAGGGAAAAAAATCTGAAAACAGTAACACTACTTCGTGCTGGGAATCCTTGCAAGACACGCTCAAACAGCAGTCTGTTGTAAAAGCGTCACTCACAAAGGTGCCAGAAACCTACGTTTATTGGATCAAATCACATATGTCTGAATAACAATTCCAACAATTATAGTCCTGTCCCGTCTCTCTGTGTTGACACCAGCAGTTAATGCCATAGGCTGCTTTCTACCCTTCTGTTGATAAATCAAGGAAACATAAAAACTGCTGTCATCAAAATGTTACTGGTACACAAAACACAAAGTTAGGATGGGAATTAACCAAACCCTAGGACACACTGGGGCAGAGGGGCATCCTTTAACAACTATTATCTGAGAATGGCCAATGCCTGTTTTTCCACACACCAATTTCTACAGCCTAAGAACAAATGCTGGCTACAGATAATTAATTGTAGTTGAAACAAGAATTGGTAGGACTGGGGGAAAGTAGTTTCTGCTCTCTACTGTGCTACCATCTTCTGCATTGCCTCTGTTCAAGAGTTTGCTTTGTACAAAGGGCAGTGTTAACATTTACCTATTTAACACAGGTAAACGTGACCAGTCTGATTTGCATGTATACTTCTTTAGTGTATGCTTTTCCTTTCATACCACATATAGAGCCTTTAGTGCTGACAGAAACCAGAATCGGTGTTTGTGAAGTACTGACATCCCAAACTCAGAAGATGTTGTACAGAAAAATCACAAACTGTATTTTCGCTGTTATGTGGATACTGATGACACAATGATTCAATTAATCTTTCACATTTCAAAATATTTATAAACTAACTGCATAGTTCTTGAGGTTTTCCATCTATAAATAGCAGAACAAGTGCTAACAAAGGTAGTTTGTTACAGAAGATTTGCTAGCATACCAAGTAAATTCAGAGCAAAAGTTTTCTTTTCCTAACTGGGTCTCCCCTGGCAAAGGACATCTTCATCCTTACTTCAGCAAATATGTTTGGCCAAAAAAAAAGTCACTGATTGTAAACTGTCTCTTATTGTTAAATTTCTTCTCACTAGTAAAAGACTTTCTATCAGTAATCTGTGATGAAACAGCTTATACTCTAATTAAATCAAGGCAACCCTAAGCTTTTCAATTGAACTGACTTTCACCTGCTGCTTTTTCCTCTCCTTTGACCATTATTGTGCCTGCTGTGTTTTCCACATCCAAATCTGAAGCACCTCCTGCCTGTATTGTTTCATCAAGTTTCCCAGGTATCTCTCTTCTTTTCACTTCCCTTTTCCAGTGCATCTGTGCACTACCAAATGCATTTGGCATTCAAGTCCAAATACTATTGCATTTTCAAGGTTATTATTATATTGGAGCAAGGCATATGTTCATATCCAGTGTACTGAATGTCACACCAATACTCAAGAAGCATCATGAGTTGGTCTGACCAGGGATGAGATGCAGGAAACATTCTGAAGGAATTAATCGATTATCACAGAAGATATTTGAAACTCAATTCTAATACAAATCAGTAGTAACATTTTTCTTAGTCAACAAATGCACACTGAAATAAGATCAACACAGATGAGAACACAATTGAATCGTGGTAATACGCATGCAAGTTATAGCACAATTTCTTAAACCTAGTGTTATTTGTCTCCTATTGTAGAGCAGATGTGCTTTCCCAGTATCCTGGCTTGAGGGATGTTTCTAAGAAAGGATGTGGGTTATATTGTGAGTGCTGTAAAAAGAACTATAGTGCAAAGCACTGTAGCATGCAGAGGGTAGTACTAGAACATACTGTTATGGTTCGCTGTACCTGTAAAATTCATGAAATTATTGGCTTCTTTCAGCTGCAGTACAGTACTTTTACAGTAATTTGTCACTCTGTTTTCAGCAGGGATAATGGACCATGTCTTTTTCTAGGAGCACATATTTGGCCACTGGCAGCTCTTTATTTTTTGCCATGAGTTCCCCAGTAGCTACATGTTCTCCCTCGTCCTCCCTCCGCAGGACACTGCAGGCAATAATAGATCTGTGGGATTAACGTTTCTTTACCAGAAGTTAATGGCATCTGTGATGATTAGTGTTAATTGGCCTGGCTACGTCAAGTGTGCCCACACTGTTCCTTTCAGCATTCTATTCCTCCACTTCTGCCTTCACACTAAAATGTGACATCACTGCAGCCAAAATCAGCTAGAAAAATACTATAGCCATCGCTCCTCCCTATCTTACCTGACACTGCTTAATATCGTCATTTTTATATGGCCAGCATTTAGGAGCCCAGTAATAACCTTTTCTATGGCTGGAGATAAATGTGATGTAAAAATGAATGAAAAGGAAGATCAGGGAAAAAGCCCCTTCTAACCTGAGGGCTGATATTTTTCAGCTTTAATGTTCTCTTCTACCTACACCATAACATCAGTGATGAAACTACTCTTTTCCATCTTATTTGAAAACCCTAACATGCTATTGGCATTATTTTCCATGAGAAATGGTAAGTCATTAGAATTAGGAAGGAAATTGTTTTCCTGTCTAGTGACACACTGTGAGATTTTAAATTTTTTCTCTGTTCTGCAGTGCAACAAACCCAAAACATTTCCACACTCCTCATGATTAAAAACAGGGTGATTTTTACTCCAGAAGAGCCAATGATGTGGAGACTTGGCATCCTTCTAACATACAGTAATGTGGGCAGCAGGGACCAAACCTCTTCCCCTCACAGCCACTGTTAAAGGTATATTCTCCACATGACAAACCCTTTCACTCACTTTTCCATCTGGATTTTGACCACATGTGTGGTCATCCTGATGTTAAAAATGAAGCAGTCCTCCCTCTCCCCAGCAGGCATTTTTTACAAAGCATTTTAAATTTGCCTAACCATCACTTTTTTTATAAGAATTCTTCTGTGAAGTGTGATGCAATGCAGTACTCCAGAGCCAGAAAGTACATGGTTGTTCTGGAAAAGATATTTGATTTCAAGGCCAAGTCCTTTTCTCCCAAGGTAGGTATAATTTGCACACTCTCCAGAACCAGTGGAGCTAAGTACATGTTTCAGAAGGGAAAGGGCAGGTTTTATTTAAAGTAACAATGTACCAATGGGGTATATTCCTAAATGCAAATAACACCTTTATTTTAACTGCTTGATGTCTAAAAAAGAATAAAAAAATACAAAACCCCAAAACAACAAAAAAATCCAACCCCAAATGGTCATGATGTTTAAGCTTACAAGATGGAAGAACTTTTCCCACTTGTTTTCGCCACTGTATTTAAATGCACATAGTGTCTTTTAACCTGCCCTGGGTTATTCAGATGTTTAAAGATGAATGTGCCCGAAGATGTATTCCAAAGCACTTTCCTGAAGTAGGATTTATTTTACTGATTCAGGAAAGGGTGAGGATTCAGGTCAATCAGGAGGTGAAGCTGCCAAGCTTAGGTGCTACGTACAGCTATGGGAGAGAGACAGGCTCTCTCAGAGCTCCTAACTTCACTTTCTATGCTGGAGGCATCTCCCTTTTTCCATGAATGAAAGTGGGAGCCATGGGAAAGCAGTTCCTAGGTTTGGTACCTGGATTACTCATCTAGGGTTGTGTTATGCATAGTCCTCTTGGTCTTGTTTTAAAAATACCATTTGTCTCTTATTTCTGCTAATTCCAGTAATGCAGTACATGCTCACCTTTTGTACCTAATTAGGTAACTCTACTTGCGTTTCCAGGAATACTTGTTAACTGTTGTTGCAAAACGTTAAAGAACAGGCAAAATTAGTAAAAGTCTTGTCTATCTGCAAGCACCAGGACATCTACAATCATGTTCAGCAGTTTGCATATTCTAAACATCCTTTTTTAAACATAACACAGGCCAAAATCTTTAACCATCACCTGCTGAACTCAGCAAATACATCCCCATTGCTAGCAAAAGTCTTCTGCTATACATGTGGCTGCTCAACAGAGTTCAATCATCAGATCAACCCTCCCAATCCTAATATTTCACATGGAAATGAAGCCCACTTGATACAGGGAAATGGCAGGAAAAGCAGAAGTTGGCATTTTAGATATGTTCATAAATGTTTTCTGTGTTTAATTCTTCTCATTTATCTAAATTCAAGTTGAAATTTTCAAGACTTAGACTTTGAGCCCTAGTCACTGTCAAAGTGATCACTGTCTGAAGGTAAAGCTCCATTTATATCTATCCAAGCTCTAAAGTAAAATCCCAAAGGAGCAAAAATTGGTAACATTACTGCAAAACTTTTTGGACCAGCCTTGAAGCCATGAAGTCTGAAGGAGGAAAGTGGAAATGGATCAAAGGAATGAACCCCTCTGGGAAGTGTGTGAGCATGCCTGGGTAGCCATGAAGGTGCCAAATGCCATCCTTTCTAGGTTGTTCACAGCCTACAATCTTCAGATTTCCTGTCTTTTTCTCATTAAAAATTCCACACACAAGCAAAGTTGCCCTATTTAGGTATGAGTTGTTAGGCTGTATTTGCAATAAAGAGGAACTGAGGCAAAGGGCACCAAATCATGCAATCATATTTACTCTTCAATGCATGTAGTGAAGAGATACCCCACATCACCAGAAATGAGTCACTCAGGTACCAACCACTGCGTAACCATAGCAGATAGCTATGTCTAGGGATATTTTCCTGTGACTGGTCTGCAGCAATACCATCAGCAGCAACCTGCCAGGTGGCACCGGATTTTGTCTCACTTGCTCTTTACCAGCTCTGACTTTCTTTGTCTTCTGTTAACAAGACTATGCCATAAAATCTTGCAGCTCTTGTAACTGGGCACTGAAAAACCTATATACTTTGACTTTGTTTGAAGTCCTCAAGTCACCCTGTGACTGCATAAGAACATGGACAAGTTGTCATTTTAATTATTAAGTGAAAGGACTATAGTGACTATAGTGTGTTTTGTGGGATTTATAGCATTTCCATAGCAGTAGTCTGTAACACTGAACACTACAACTTGTCTACAGGCGTTTTACCTTCTCATGGATATGTAAAAATACTTACCTCATTATCAAAGATGTTTTCGTATGATGTTCTCTTGTATGTGGCATGTCTCATACCATCCCCCACCTAAAAGCACTACTGGTGGCCCTGCTATAAGCTGTGCAGATGTTTCTACCACATTATTGCAGCTTTATATTTGCAAAAGCCTTCTTAGAACAGATGTTCTTTCTCTGTGTATATACCATACTTCCCACTGCAAACACTTTTACAACACAAACAGCAGATTGCCTTGCTTCTGTCATTCAGATGAAGAGAGAGTAACTGCCTCATCCTAATGATGTTGGGTTTTTTTCCAAGGTGTTTAATGTCCTCCCTTCCCTTATCACTTGTCCTGATTTCTTCAGGTATTCCTCAGGCTCTCTCTTAGCTTTAGTCTGAAGGGTCTCCCTAAAAATATCCTCTTCCTGAATTTCTTTTACTGCTTTCACCCTCTTTGAAGCCCTTCCACTGTATCCACCTCCTTTTATAAAAGCCACTCTGCCTTCTTTAGCTCTGCTCAAAGGGAACTTAATTTAAATGACAATGTCTTTTCTTGGGTAAGACTCAGTATAAATTGGTCAATATAATTCCTGCAAATTGTGGAATAGAAGCCAATAACCCAACAATGACAGCTCAAAGATTGTAGTTCTTTGAGGAGACAAAGGCATCTCATGACTTTATCAAGACAAAAGGATTTTTGAAAGGCTTGTGTTGGCTGAGTATTGCAAAAACATGATCTGAACATACTGATCCCTCTGATTTTTAATCAAATGCCCAATTTTAAGTGTTATCATTTGTACAGGGTCTTGTAAAATTATGACAACATTGCATAGATCTTTGGCCTCTTTCACAATGATTTTGATTACTTTCAGAGGACACTTTGTCTATGACTATTTCTGATTAAAAATTATCTGTTCCTGTGCTTTTAGCATCTCTCTTTTATAAGACATTTGTCAGTATTATAAATGTCAACAAGAAGATATGTTTCACAGCAATTTCAAAAAGTAACAATTGCCATTGACTCATAGGTCATGAAGAGGTAGTGCTGTGGAGATCTCGACTGCCACAGTCAGTTTGCTTTGGATGTTTGATACGGACTCTTTAGAGGTACCTGAAGTATCCTTATGGCAATTTGCACAGTACAGATCTGACAGCATGCTGAGAGCAGCTTCTTTGAATCTCTCCCAGCTGCAAATTCATGGAAGATGTCACTCTTGTGCTCTGCAATCTCCTGAAACACAAACTCCATCAGACTCTTAATACCTATCATAAAAATCCTGCCCTTTGGTCCTTTACCATAATTAAATCCTTTAAAATTGCCCTATATCTAGCTTTTCAGTTGACCATATTGCTCCATTTTGCTCACATTGTTTTTCTCTGCATCCTTTCTGCTGTAGCTCTCTTCCATTTAAACACCACTGAAAAATACTCTGCCACCTCATCGTATTTCTTTCAGCTCTCATATTACAACTTCTCTCTTACTTCTTACACAGATGGACTAAATAGCTATTTGGCCTGCTCAGTTCCAGCTTCATGGATACAACATTAGATGTCTGGCACCTACTATGCAGGCAGTCTTTGCAGGTTTTGCAGCTAAAAGCTGTACTTACAAATGGTGGTCATACAGTTTGAAAATTATCTTAGGCTCCACTGACAGTAAAATAAGATTATAGTAATTTCAGATAAAAGAATGAAATTACATTAAGTTGAAACCACCACTAAGGGTTTCATGGAAAGATCAGTAATTCCCTTTTTTGCCCTTCTTTAACCACTGTAAAATTCATAATCAATTTCTGTTTGTGTGGAAATTGCTGATTTTTACGTTTGGTAGTCTATGAAACTTTGCTTAGAATTACTTTGGAAACAGTAATCTTGACACAAATAAAGTTTTATAATTTTCAGGTTTTTTTCTTGTTCACAAGTGAAATCTAGCCATTCTTTAAAAGTAGCTATATATCAGTGAAATAGTAATAAAGTCTAGTTGTAAAATTTTCTCTCCCAGAAATTTTTATAAACCAGCTCTATTACGTCTTATTAATGTATTACAAATACAATCCACACTACACCCATCTACTTTAAGATTATGACCTTGTAAAATGTGGATGGCTTTTTAAAAGACCTTGTGTTTGAAAAAACTGGGCTACAATCTGGTCAGTTTTTTGAGTTTTACTATGAATGTTGCTGTTCATTTGATGATTTTCCTCAAAATTCTGAATACAATTGAAAAGGAAGAATTTCTATGCCTATTTCAAAGGTAAATATTTGTAAGGAGGAATCAGAAGGCATGCATACAAAGCTCAAAAACCTGTAAATGTGTTATTGCTTTTATTCTTTTACAATCACATGATTTGTAACTTAATTGAGTTTTGCAGACAAGATCAACTAATGAGTTGGGGGGGGGGGTGTGTGGAGGGGGGTTGTGGATTTTGTTTTGGTTTTTTTGAAACTGTTGAGGCTGACAGCAATGGCTTATCTAACATTATTACTGTCTGGCAGTGCAGAATGAATCTACAAAATAGCTCAGAGGAGCTCCCAACACCATTTAACCTAGCACTCCCCAGAGCTAAGTATTAACACTAGTTAATACTCTTTTCAGTAACAGCAGTTGGGAAAAGGGTGTGTGAAAATTGAGGAAAAACATATTTCTCTTTCCACAATGGCCATACAGCTCATTAGCATCCACCATGGGCCCTCCGTTCCCTCCCAAGGTGTCCTATGTGGACTACTGCACTGAGGAGCAACACATGAGTGTAGGTCTGCAATTACTGCTCAGCTGGATCATGGCTTGAGATGATTCTCCACATTGATATTACCAATATAACTATGGGTTCCCCACTGTGTAAACCAGTTCTACTGAGCTAGACCCATAATAGGGACTTTTAAATGTGAAAATTAGTCTTTGGCAAACAAGAAATAGTTGCTAGATTCAGGAAAATGCAGTGACATTCCACAAGAGGGTCATCATAATATTGTTAGCACTCAACTACTATTTCTGAAGCCTCAGGTAGGTGTTACCACTTGTTAGCATTTAAAAGCAAAGATGTAACTGTCTTTAGCCTTTTTCTCCCAAAAAATAATTAGATGGCACAAGTCTGGTAGTTCAAGGATTCATATTTAAACAGTAGCTGTATTTCACTGACAATAAAGAAAGCCCCATCTAACTCATAACTTGGAGTTTCTAAGGTGTTGCTGATGTCACCAATACTACAGAGGTTCCTATCACTTCTTCAGAAAAAATATGCTTTTATGGAAGTATGTGAAGGAAAGTGACAAAATCTCACATTTTCTTAGCTAGAGTGCCTTCTGAGTGATACTCATCAACCATCTCAGTTTTGTCAACTAGAAGAGACTGAGCTTCATCTCCTCTGTATAGTTCTTCATTTCTTACCCCAGATATCCTAGATCTAATTTCACTAGGAGATGGGTGTTCTTGTATTTTTCAGAAGGAAGACAATAGTTATAGCCCATTTGCTGTTTACTATGTCCACATAAAACTGGAGAAAACCATTTATTTATATGGAATAAAAATGTATTTACCAAAAATCCAAAATAAGAACAGGACCTACTACATATCAAGAGCTTCAACTTGCTGAAATACACTAATAGGATTAATGAATTGGAAATATTTCTTCATTATGGCTGACATGTAGGGCACCAATATTAAGAAATTAAAGTTCTGAAGTGACACTGTAGGCTATATGAAATCATACAACTTAGTTTCCAGATTTTATTATTATTATTACTATTTATTATTTATTAATAATTATTATTATTTTGAACATAATACATGAAGACAATAAATATATATTGAAATACTAGTGCAAGAAAATGTAGTGTACTTCCAGTATCACTGTGCTTAATTTTCTTACAAACTTAGGAGAATTTAAGCTTCAGGGATAGAACAGATATTGCATGGAACTACCCAACCTATGAAACTGTTTAATCTGGATATGGCTTTTTTGTTTCTTTGGGTGTTTGTGGTTTGGGTTTGGTTATTTTTGTTTGGCTGGGGTTTGTTGGACTTTTTTTTTAAGCTAGAAGGATATGGAGCATCTGCCTAAAACAGAAATGCTACAAAACTCATTAGCCATAGTAAAATTAAATTAATGCTCTCCAGATAATCCTAAATTATTATCCATGAATCTTTGTACAACAGTGCTCCACATCTACTTTCCTCTAACACATATTATTTCTGCCTTTGGACTGCTGTTTGGTCCCTTTTAGAAAACCCATGGCCAAATCACTGAATGAGCATGATCCCTGCGATAAAAGATTGAGATAATTTTTATTCCCCAACCCCAGCTGCATGAAGTGTTTCTTTTTCAGTCCTATGCTAAAACAGGGGACCAATGTTTCCCATGTCTCCTATTCCAGCCAGTTATTTACACCTGCATGAAAAGGCTCCAGTCCTTGCCTACAATCAAGGAATTCAGAGCACAGCTAAAGAGAGAAACTGCTGAGATGGCATGTTTTTGACCAACCCAATTATAGTAAGTGCTAATTGCAGGGGTCCAAATGGTCCATGGAGCAGAAATGGCAACCACAGCTCAGCAGAGCACTAGGAAGTTTTGCCTGTGCTCCTTTTTCTAATATGGCAGAGGTTAGGAGAAATTTAAGGGTCTTTTTAGGAGGCCAGACCAATGATCTAATTGCCCTTGATGTCTTCCAGTTCTCTGAGACCTCTGGCATCTCCACTGCTGGTCTCAGAGTTCTGATCTGCAGAACTGAACCTTCAAGGACTTTCCCTAAGAAACTACAGGAGGATCTTTACATCTTTCTCAAAACATAAGAGAACTGTGAGAAGATAATGGAGGATTTACATAATTTCATGCTTTGGCCCCATTCTTTCCTGCAAAGTGGGCCAGCTACAACACCGCACAAAGGCAACATCTGAAGCCTAGTATATAACCAAAAGTGAAGCAGCTTGTTCAGTCAGCAGTGCAACACTTCCAAGCTACATGCTTCATATGTGTTCAGACAGACAACTGGAGACAACACTTGTGGTAGAGCTTGAAGTTAACTTTGCCATACTGATGAGCTCCCAAATTCTTCCCCTCACCTTCATCACTTTCTTAACCAAACATGTGCAGATAGCCGAAAAATATTTTCTCAAAATGTTTTTTATTTTAATTTGAAAATGGCTTATCATAAAAAATGTCCTTTGTATTCATTTTCTTTTCCTTGAACAAAAAGCTAAGAGGAATATTTGGTTTTCATGAAACTGGTTGGGAAAACCAGTCAAACTCAAGATCAGCAACAGCTGAGCACTTAAAGGCAGATTCACAACACACTGTCTGATTAATTTGGGAACAATCCGGATAGCTTTCAGAGAGTATACACTGAACTATCTTCAGCCATGAGAACAGAAAGGTGAAGGGAGAGGAATCTTTCAAAAAAAATAAGTGAAAAGAATTGATCAGAAAATTTTCTGTCAAAAAGATTTCTCTCTGTAAAATGTGATTAAATGTGAGAAACTAACCCATGAAGGGGAAAAAGTTAATTTTAACAAATCTCAGTAAATATCACTTTAAAATATTTTCAAATTTCCTTTTTATTATTTTAGCTGGGATCAGGTCAGGAAAGAATTCTCAGAACTCTTGTTTGCCATTGCTATCTCAGGGCTGTATGGCCCTGAGTAACATGCAGAAAGAATAACCACATAAATCTACAAGTGTCTCTGAAGGCAATTTTTACATTTCTTTCACTAAACTTCTCTGTGACATCATGCAGAATTAAATATCAGACATTTACATGAATTGACTGGTAGAGACCACTTGCATCCACAAAGATGGTACCAAATGACGTAATGGCAGCAGAAGGTTTCAAACACCTGCTCAAAGATCTACTACTCACCACTGTTAGCAACAAAATCCTAGGTCAGATAAATGCCTCCATGAAGCAGAGACACTAAAACAAATATTTGACAGAAGTGTTTCCTTCAGACATTCCTGTGGAAGATCTTGAACAGTTTCTTTTTGGTTTCTGCAAAAAATGAAGACATTGGTCCATCTCTACTCCTCACTGAGAATCATTGCTTCTGAAGTGGTGCTAAACCATCTGTGCCAGGTGGCATCCTTGGAGTTTATTGTCATAATGCTAGAGAACATATTTTAGTCCATATTGCACCAAACCAAGATGGCAGATTGTTTTTTAGTGTCTCACAAAATGGCCTCTGTACATAATCCTTGCTTTTTTCCCACTTTCTGTCTGCAAAAGCTGTGCTGTATGTCATAACATCAATAAACTTGGTACATCACCAGAAAGCCATAGTTCCCAATCTTTGTTTCACATGCAACATGTTGCCCACAAGACTTTTTGATATTGTTTGTGAATACAGTAAATTAAAAACTTAGAACCAAGGCCAACAGAGAGAGTAAACCTGTCCGTAAAATGCAAGTTGCTCAGTATTGCTTCTCCTGGGACTACTGTTCCGGAGTAATGTGCAAATATTCTCAGCAAATCATAGCTTAAATATCAATTTGTTTGCCAAGTAATTCTCCCAACTCCCTGCTTACAGCCATGAGAAAACATTCTATTTATTAATTATTATTTGTAATTTGGGAAAACAAATGGCTATATTCCCAGTCAGTCAACTCTCCCATCCACATATGTGCATCCCAGGAACACAAGCTTTACCACTGGCTTAGAGAGGTTTTTTTTTTTTCCCTCTGGGATCCTTCATTAAAACATTGGGAGCATGTTACTGCTTAGGAGGTGCACACGTCCCATAGCCAAATGTTACTTGTTAACTGTGGAGCAACATTATATGGCTATAAATGTCTAGGTATTAATCATATGTTTTGATTTGTATCCAAAATGTGATTTACGCACCTGATTTCTAAGACTGTATGTTAAGCTCGTTCACACAAGCAGCTAAATCACTCTCTGCCAGGTAGTGGGTGTAGCTGTGAGAAAACAGGGCAATCCTGGAAGAGCTACTAGAATCAACCACATCAACAATAGGGGAGGGAAGGGAAACAGAAGTCATCTTTGACAGATGAAACCAAATTCTTTCTCTTACTGAGGGAAAAATTATGACAGTTCACAACAGGGTCCTGAGGGTGAAAAAAAATAAAAGCAAACAAGCATCCAGACCCAATCTCCTTTTAAGTAAAAGGGCAGAGGGATTTTTATTAGAAGCAAAGGTCTACCATTCTGTTCAAAGCCGGGCATGTTAATAATATAGCTGTCTGTTGGTACTTATACAATAATTTATATATGATCCCAAAAGGGGACATAGCAAAGGCTGGCAGAAGGCCTGCTCTTCAGTTTCACTAATTCTTCCTGAAGTGTTATTTATTCTACTAAACCCCCTTTGTCCTGCTGTGGGGATCAACACTAGAAATTTTGTTGTCATTGCCATACCATCTGATAGAGTGGTGACCCCTTGAAACTTCCGAGTTGCTTAGCTATGTTGATGAAAACACGTATTACAGATCACAAACCAAGCACATCATCTCACGTGGGACATGTACATATGAGAGAAGAGCACTAAACAAAGCTGCAAACAAGGAAAGGGACATAGCTCATAGAATGATGTTGACTTTCCAAGTTTCTGTGATTTGGTGGTCTTCTCTAACTTCAGGAGGTAGTCTCACATGATCTGGCCTGTAGCTAAGCTTAGGAACAGATGAGGGTACCTAGATGGATTTTTATAAAATTGTCCCTTCTTCAGGCTTCTTTTGAACTTCCTAAAGGAGAGGAAAGAAGCATAAGATTCCATCCCAAAAGGAATATGAGGAAACGCACTTTGAAACATCTGAAACAGATTGAAGTCCAGTCACAGAGATATCCAAAGACTAAACTCCACCTCACTCCATAAAGTCTCCTAACTTTCCAAAAGACTCACTGTGTCACCATATTCCTCACCTTCCCCTGGCATGCAGAATCCTCTCTGTTGGTACTGATTTTATGTTCACCTTACATTCTCAATGACATGCCTAGCTTTCTCATACAAGGCAGGAACACTGTCACTGGCTTGAGAGATTATCCAGGAGAAGGCATAACATACATAAGATATGTTATGTCCTTCAACCTTGACTTTTACCTTCCTCACTCTGACATTCACTTTCTTCCATAGTTTTCAAATCCAGTTAAGCAAATCACAATAATCAATTATAGTCTATTAAATTTTTTGTCTTTGACCTCCCTTTTGTGTATGTGCTGCTTCCTATTAGCTAATGCCACACAATTAATTTCTTCTTAATATTCCTTTTGTGCTCAACAAGTGGTCATAGCTGTGGCCAACCCATCTTTTCAGTGTAAACCTTCTTGCTCTAACATGGGAATGAAATCACTACAGATCTATTATTTCTCGGAACAGGATATTTCATTTGCATAAAATATTCCACACTTGACACAGTGCCAGGAAGAAACACCTTTTGTCCATTCTTCATTGCTCTCTTGCTGTGGCCTTAGGAACAGAAAGAATCACCATGTTAGACTTTCACCTATCACTCCCAAGTTCCTCACTTCTTAGTCCCATCTCTGATTTGCACTCCCATGACTCTTTGAGAGCCCTGTCAAGGCACTGACCAAGATAATGGACAAAAGGGAATTTCTTACATGATGTAATTTCACATTAAACAGGATGGTTCACAGGTTGTAATAGAAGGTCAACAGCAGATATTATAACCTCTAAATTGATTGGGAAAAAAAATGGCTATTTGAATCAAAACTTAAATAAAGCTCCATATAAGCCAAAGTAGCTGAAGGGAAGTGTCTCCCTGTGTGTCAGTGACATGCCTGGTCTAATAACCTCAAAGGAAGGCAGATCCCATCCTTGTTCATTTTCATAGCATTAGGATTTACTGGCAAGGAATGGCACTAACACTGTCTTCAATTGTACAATATCTCTTTTTACTTCTAAGTTGGATGGCAATATTCCAAAGCAAAAAAAAAAAAAATTATCTAAAAGTCATTAGTCCAATGGGAATGCAGAAAATGTACATTTTGGAGACAGATCAACCTGTTAAGCAAGAAAAGGAGACCAAAAAAAATTCATTAATTGAATGGATTCATGAGCCCCTCATTTGTTATTAATAAAGCACTGAAGAAGAAAGTGTTCATGAGACACAGTCATTCACCTTGGATCAGTATGCAAAAGGAAAATTCACCACACTGAAGACAGCTATCAAGACCTTTTGCACAGCTTTATATATTGAGTTATGGATGTTATAATACATGGCGAACTCAACATTGTCTATGTACACTTTGCCTAAGGATTAATTTCATTTAAAAAAATAAAAACCCCGAAACAAAGAGGTACATTTGAGAGAAGATAGCTGATTTAATACAATGTATAGCATTTAGTTACTAATGGACTTTTTAGTTTTTCCAAAGATAACCAAGACCATAAAGGGTTTTAAGTCATTCTTAACATTATTTTCATGTACTTCAAAGGCAATCAGTCTTTTAAAGTTATTCATATATTTCTTCATATTACAGAGCTGTATGCATCTTAGAATGTTAGACAATTACATACCCATGCTACCTTCTGCTTTCATGGGCAATAGTGCCCTGTGATAGTGACAACCACAGTGTTAGCCTTTTCCTATTCAGAAATTAAATGGCTTCTGATTCAGCTCTTTTTTTTTTTTTTATGTTCTTTGTGCTTTATAGGTATATTCTGTTATTTCTAGTACTCTGGTTGGTTTTTTACCTATTACCAAATATTACCAAAATAAATTAGATTTTAGCCATTGTATGGTGTAGTCAAAGCCTGTTTCTACATGATGGTGTCCATCTGCAAGACCTGCTGCAGTCCAGTCTCTAAAAAATATAGAAGTTATAATTTACCAGTTTGCTAAAAAGTACTGCAGTTACTTGAAACTGCTAGTGGATGAAATTCACTCTTGAACATGAGGCCAGCACAAGGCCTAAGAAGTGCTTAAGCTCATTTTGAGGATTTAAGTGTGATTGAAGTGGTTGCACAGGACTGGTGCTAGTACTCTGCACAGGAGAGAAGCTGACCCCGCGTGAACCACTTCAGGAAATCATGCCAGGTTCTGATTTTCCCCAACTTTCAGGAACTACGCTTATAATTCCATCGAGCTCTTGCAGTCATAATACAGCCTAGGACTGTTTCACTTCATCTAAGTAATCGCAGAAGAGTAGAAACACTCTAGATTATGGTAGAAGCTAAAGTCACCAGAAATACTTCCTAATAATTTTAGGGTCATAATTATTCAAAAGGAAATAAACTCTCAAGGCAATTTTAGAGAAAGGAAAGAAGGTGTAGATTCATATGATCCACTTCTACTAAAGCTTTAAAGACAGCTATGCGTTTTGCCTTTGCTTGAAATCAGATCTCCTAAATATCCCCACATTGACATGTGCTGAGACTGGTTAGGACCAAGCCTGATAGTCTAGAAAAGTACTTTTTTGTCAGTGAGTAAGCCTTGGCAGTATTAGGTCGCAAAAGATAGGAAGAGAAGGGAGGAAGAGGGTTTTTTTCCAGCACGGAAAAATCTCAGAATCTTCATTGCATCTGTTTACTGTTTTATTCCTGAATTTCTAAAACATTGGCAGATTTAAAGAAGGGCCAGATAGTATTGGAAGAGATCCTGAATAGTCAGTACTAGCTTAGTGAGATCAGTCAGGCCACAAAGCTTTGCCAGAGTTGCTCCTCCCTCAGAAATTTTTGAATCTATATTTAAACATCCTTGATCTGGCCACAAGAGACATGATAGGGCTGACAGCAATGGAAGAGGGGCAAGGAGGAAATTAGGGTTTCCAACAGAAGGGGGGGTGGGACAGTACTTCTAGAAAATCTGGGCTTTTTGGACATAATTGTTTGGCAGTGTGTAGGTATTACTAAAACCCAGGATTATTTCCAACACTACATCATCATATCCACTACTGCTGCCTGCCAGTGTGTTAGTAGTAAATCTGAAGAGCCAGGAAAATAAGTGGAGCCTGTCTGCCTGCAATGAGGCTCTGGCCTCCACTCTGTAGCAGTCAGTGCCTTTCTCAGAGAATTAAATTATCTGCTAAATATCTAAAATATTCCTGGGAGAATAAGCAATCTTTGCTTAATTTCTGGGGGTGGAAGGTGGGAGAAGACTGGGATTTGAAGAGGAGAACAGCCTGAGGTATAAATGGAAGGTAGAGCACTCCTGAAAATGGAAGGCCTGGTTGGCATCACTATGTTGGCTTCACCAGAAGCCAGCCTTAACCTGGCAGTGTGCACACTTTGTGGTTTTCTTTCTAATCTGACATAATAAAACTGCTCTAGGACTTGGGAGAAAGTCTTTTCACTTTTTACTCTCTGAGGCAGCCACACACCTCATTGAGACCTCAGGGGTGCGAAAACCAGTTCTCCTCACCCAGCCTTAGAGAGAATTGCCTGTAGGAAGAATGCTCAGGAAGAGAAGGAAGCAACACAAAAATACAACCTCTGGTGGGTTGTTTGTTTCGGTTTTGTTTGGGTTTGTTTGTTTGTTTGTTTGGGGTTTTTTTTAAAGAAAAGCTTTGCAAAAAGAGAAACCCAAGCTCAGACAGAAGGCAAGTCCAGAGGCTTGTCAGTTCAAACAGGTGATCCACTACTTTCTGAAGTTGGGCTTTTGAGCACACAGTTTTCTGACATTTAACAAGAGACATTTTGCCATCTGACCATGAGCTCTCTATTGCATAGGAGCATCACAAGTGGAAAGACAGACTGGGGGAAACGTACCCAAAAGAGAGCCTACTTTTGGCATTTCAGCTGACTTTTCGTGATAAACTGCTAATTTGGTGTTGGGAAAAAGTTAAACCCCTGGACTTTTTTCTTTTTTTTTTTTTTTTTTTTAAACCATCTCTTC
>NDXB01009805.1:40096-50550 GCA_002631895.1 Agapornis roseicollis
TTTTTTTTTTTTTTTTTTTTCAAGCAATCTCTGCACTTCTGTTTTCTGGCTAAGGCTAAAATTTTGAGTCCTTAAATACCAAGTATAATTATTGTTTATAGCACAACCAATCCAAGCAGCAAGAGGAATTCTCTTAGGAAGAAATCCCTATAAATTTTAATATCTACTAATAGACAGTGGGCATAAGCCTCTGTTATGATGAGAGGGATGGGAAGTTCATTAAAGTCCAGTTAGGGCTGTTCTACAGGCAAGTGGGACCATATTGTGCCATCATTTGACACAACAACAAACTCTCTAACATACTAGCTGTAGGTGCTGGTAACTGCAGGTGCCACATTCTGATCCAAGTGTTTACCTTCCTAGAACCCAGTTAACAAGAGGGAGGCCTGCTTTTTCAAACCATCCATCCCTGATGCACTATTTTGGCTGGGATAAATATAATTTTCTTCAGACTAGTGGTTTTGGTGCTGCTTTTGGACTTATAAGAACAGTGTTGATTACACACTATGTTCTTCCAGAAGCCCATTACCTCCTTCAATTTCCAGGCTCAGTTTGTTCCCATTCTTTTTCTTCTGTTGGCACATCGAGATCCTCTTTCATCTGAAACAACTTTTCTCCCATATTGGTGTTTCTCCTCCCTCCCACAGGAAATACTTTATTTTCTTGCTCTCTATTTAAAGGCCAAGCAAGCCAAGCTCTTCTAGCTTTCCCTCATTGCATGTGTTCTGCATGCATCTTAATATCCTGGTAGCCATCCTCTGAACTCTGTATTCATTTTTCTTGACCATGAGAGAATGCAAGTACATGCTGGACTCTGGATGAAGTTAGCTGCCTGCATACCCCTATGAAAGCTAATAAAATAATACACACAGGCTTTTTTTACCTCAGTAAAAATCATAGCACTGAGAAAATCCACCTTTTCATATTTCTTATTCTTAGTATGGCTGATTTTTTTTCTATATGAATGATGGCAAGCATAAGAAAAAAAGCAAGTGACTAAAACCTAGAACTACAAGGAGGGTTTATAATAAGTATTTTGCTTGGTATAATTGCAGTGAATATTAACTAACTGTTATCCTTCCTCATAGAAAAAAAAATGTTTTGAATAAGCTTAAAAGAGAGCTTTCCACTGAGAACATGTTATTCAGAGAACAGAGCAGGATTCTTAGGAATTTTGTAAGTCATCAGAGAAGAGAGTCCCAATAAGGTTGTGAGATAAATGACTTGTGGAGAATGAAAATTTCATGCCAGTTCCCTGTGATTGAAGACTAATAAAGCCTTTTTGAGGTGTCTCTACCAACAGACCTAAAGATAAGTCATATTTTCAGAGAAAAACACTAGCACATCCCATAGATGTGTGGACATTTATTCAGCCCCTTAGCACATATTATAATTTATTAGTATACAACCATACGACATGAATAGGAAAATTTTTACCTCTCTTACAAAACCTCAGATTTGCAAAATGTTTCAACCTCTCTACAAGAGCAAATCCAAGAATCTCTCAAATCCTGCATTAAAAAAGAATAATACCAATTAAACAAGCAACAAACCAACAAAACCCAACAACAAAACAATAAACCTCTCACAACCTATGTCGCCTTCACTGAGGCGAGACGACCTGGTTCAGTTACGACTTGACGACCACCTCTTAGGTCATTCGGCACATTAGCACTCAGACACCAATGTGGTGGAAGGCAAATGGCGTTTATTTAAGATGGGCACCGTGATTTATAGTCCTGGACCCTCAACGTCACCTCCGCCTGCATACGATCTAGTTGTTATTTGATGCCAAGGACAGTGGTCTTATCTTTCCGTACAGCGCGAGATCTTCCGGTTGCCATGCCCTAACTACCATCATGGCCNGTCACCTCCGCCTGCTTACGATCTAGTTGTTATTTGATGCCAAGGACAGTGGTCTTATCTTTCCGTACAGCGCGAGATCTTCCGGTTGCCATGCCCTAACTACCATCATGGCCTAACTACAACTACCATCATGCTCTAGCTACCACAAACCTACACCCACCCCACATCTCCCAGCTGAAGCATTCATCCAAGAAGCGGCTGAGCTAATTCTAGACCCTATTCTCTCTTAATATACTGCAAGAGCAAGGAACCACTTGCTTACCTTCTCCAGAGGCCTCACAGCACCTTCTCAGCAACCATGTCCCCCCCAGAACAGAGCATTGCAGCCTGAAGCTGTCTTCTAACTCAGAGAAAGTGATTAAAATCCTGATTTCATTCAGCCACAGCACTGGCTCAAGTAAGGTCTCTCACTTCAAGGGTTCAGCCTATGAACATTAGACCAAGGGGCTCCTAGAGTTGTTGCTCACTGTAAAATGAAGTTCTGAAGCCAGGAAAGTGCCTAACAGCATGTTCTCGAATTGGCTATGCTTTCTGCCCGCAAGGTGTGTTTTCAGTGAAACAGCGTTTTTCAACGGAAGTATTTTTATTGAAAGGGCTCCTAGTCAGCTTTGGTGAGCACGTTGAACCATGGACAGTGCCCCTCATTTGGAAGAAGCTAAAGGACCAACATGTTTCATGCTTACAAACAGAAAGGAAGTTTTCAGCTGTATTTTATTGTCAGGAACTCTTTCATTCCTTGCTGGCCTTCTCCAGCAGATCCACAAAAATCACTGTCTTTAGCCAGGGAAACTCACTATTCTCAATGCCAGATATCACTACCTTCAAAAAGTGAGACTCTTGCTCTAGACAAAGTCCTGTTTCTTTTACAAGCTGGGCTCCCCCTGCTACCCCTCTTCATTTGGGATGGCCCTGGATCTCCTCCAGCTGGCCGCTTTTCCTGTCTCGTTAATGCAAGAGGAGAGACCATGGCCTTGCCTCCACCTTTTCACATTCAAGGCTCCTTTCTTCTCGTGAACAATTCTGCCTGGTTGTCGCATGAGCCGTATAAGGTTGCAGTTGCCCCGAGAAGCCCTGGTTCACCACAACTGTCTTTACTTTCTCTTTATAGCATTTGTTGCAACTGTTATTCCTAAATCCTCATTTATTTCTGCAACCCACAGACTTGATGACAGCATTAGCACTGGCATTCTTTCCAGTTTAATACCTTTTCAGCCTGAACAGTTTCTCTGTAGAAAAAGACTCTCACAATCTTTTGAGGATGTGCTTGATGCCTACTACTAATGCTTAGGGGTTAAGACTTCGTGGCAAACACCTGCCAAGTCAGCTCCCAGTGCTACTTACATAAATATGCTTTTGTTCTTAGAATATGTTACACCAGGTTTCATAAAAGCACCCGTGTACAGCTATAAAAGATTTAAAAGATATAAATAATAACCTAGGAGTCATTTAAAGTTAGGATCAGCAAATTTCAAGGAAGGGATCAACCAACTTTGGTAATTTAACAACTGTTTAAAATACATTAGCAATATCTGGTTTAATCTTATTGTAATTTATAAGCTATGAGGTTTTGTAAGAAAAAAAGTCACAGTAATATAGGAACATAAGAAATTAAGTAAAAGCCTACAAGTGAGCTTTTTAAAGAGAAAGCCTATCATTTTACAGGTACATGAACATACACATAAACGAATGAGCATGCTAAAATATGTCTAAAACCATTTCAAATAACTGCAGAGGGGTGGTTTGAAAAGGAGCAGATATATTTGATTTGCCCTTTTCTATTCTGTGCAGCAGTATTAACAAAGAGCAGGTACTCAGAATTAGCAGATAGACATTTTTCATGCTCAAAAAAAAAAAAAAAAGGATAAAGTAAGCCCATAGTGTCCCCAGTCAAGGAAGACATGTAAGGGAGTGATTCATTGTGTGCATACCTAATGTCTCCTTGCATATGTACCTCATTATGTTGTGTCTGGGGGTTCAGCACTTTTTTCAGCTTTTCTCATATGCTTTATTGCAGCTTAGAGTTTGGTGTATGCAATACTGTGTCTCTGCAAGAAGCTGAAGTGAGAGCTGTTCTGCCTCCTATCTGAACTTGAACAAAACCAATTGTTTAGTGAGAACAAAACTTTATCATAGAAAATACTGCGTAAAGAAGCTTCTGGCAACAAAGCAAGGAGGCTGTACACCAGATGCTCCCCACTGAGGTTAATTTTTAGTCCACCTGGGTCTCTTGAAAGCTAAAGCCCTCATCAGGAAGGACTCACCTGAATCAGAAAAGCCACATGAGAAGAGGCTGGTACCAGAGAGGAAGACTTGGGTAGCTCTGACAGGTGCCATCCTTTCATGCGCTGCTGGGTGCCATGGGGTTAGGTGTGTCCAACAGAACCTGGGCAAGACCCTGTCTGCTATACAGCACAGCCTTTTCTTAGCAGTGACAGCCAACATGACATGGACCTGCCAGCATGCCTTCTGCTTTGAGAAGTGGTTTCATAGATGGGCATACATTTTCATTGTTACTTTTCAAAAGCTGTCAGTTTAAAGTAACGAACAGCCTCTATGTGCTGGAACCAAGCTAGGATTAACTAGTTTAAGGAGGATTGCTATGCTCTGGAAGTGTTTCATGAATGTCTTTCTTCTTCCCCTATCTCAGAGCAAGAAAACTAACTGAAATCTCAAGTATATAAGATACTCATAGCAAAAATTATGCTTTTCAGTTTCAAACTGTTTTAAAATCACTTTCCATTCTTGTAGGGCTTTATTATACAAAATATGCTGAAATTAAATCTATTATTTTAATATTCTGTTTAGCATTTAGGTAATGAAAGAGAATACTTAGCATCAGGATCCATAAAATTTAGACCTGCTTCTCTTGTGTGATTTTGAATAAATATTTTTTTTAACTCTCTGATTTCTTTTCCTATTTTACCCTTTATCTATTAAGACAAAGTTCTCTAAGGTAGGAGGCTTTCTGCACCCTGTTGACCCAGTCATGGCTATGGTTGCCAAGTCTTACTACAACACAAGAGGTGTATTTGTATTCTGTGGATAATAAAACCAGCAAGTTAATACAGAACTGCCATTATACAAATGGATTTGAGGCTGCACAAAAAGAATATTGATATTAAAGGAAAGAGTTGCCTTGTATTATATGTTTCTTATGAAATAAAAAAAAATCTTTATGGAGTTCTGCTGAGTTCCAGTGCTGCAGCAATATAAAATATCTTTCACTTAAAAAAAAAAAAATCCAAAAAACCAAAGACACAGCAGTGAAACTATGTTATTAATAGTCATGCGATGTCAATAAGAACAGAAGACAGTAAAGAAAGTAACACAGAGTGCAAAACCAGCAGCACATATTTCACATTTCTTAAACATACAGATTTGTTGGGGGATAAAACATTTGTGAAAGAAGGCTGCTAATAACTTTGGCTTTTGTGTGACTCAGACTGCTGAGAACATCTCAGGATTGGCCCCTGGATTTCAGGAAGACACAGAACAAGTTGTCTAACAGAGCTTTGCCAGTGTACTTCAAACATGACCTGGAAAAACCCTTGCACTTTTTGTCCTGAATCTCTCTGGAGCAGAGTCTGCCAATTGTACCAGACTACAAGGTAGTTTAATGATGTGGACAAACTGGCATTTTATTTCTCCTTTGCCTGTCTTTGAAAATTTGGAAATCATACATTGTAGTACCTTTCAGTGGTTCTTCAAACTGAACAGGGAGCTTTTCAAGGTGTACAGCAAGTTGCCAGAGGCTCAGCAACAAGACAAACCTTGAAGCCTGTTATTGACAGTTCACCTGCACATATAAGAGAAATGATCCTTTGTAAATACATTTGAAAATTCAGGAAAATTGCTCCTTTTTTGATATTTAGACTGTCATTACATAAATAATATCTTCACAAGATGAATGCATAGCCTAACAAGAATACAAGCATAAGAACGGACTTACTTCAGCTCATAGATACTGAAGTTTTTTGAATAGAATACAGAGGAGATGTTTCAAATAGAAACTGAAATCTATACTCTCGCTCCTGCATCCACTGTTTTCTACTCTTGCCCATATACCACTTGATTACCCTTATCATTACCAGAGACTGCAATGTATCCTTTCCCAAACACACACACACACGTCTCCACAGGCCTCTGTCTTTGCTCTATTTTTTCTCCTCTCTAGACCATAGTTCTATACCACTGAAGCAGCAAAAGTTTTGCTTTGCTAAGGAGATTAGACTGACCTCTACACAAAACCTTTTGTTTTGCAATATCAAGTACAAACCTCATTTTATCATTAGTTCTGTTGCTTTCTCTGATAACACCACTACACAGGACTTGGAAATGTGTGGAGGGATTCATATATGATAATGCTGACATTCAATTCTATGACTGAACTGTCTAAAGACAATGTCCAAACACTACACCAGTTATTAATCAGCTGTACATTCACACAGAAGTATTAGATGTACTGCTTTACTCACCAAAATCTTCTGTTGTATAGTCAAAGGTTATTTGGAATTTATCCATCCCCATCAGGCAGAAGCTCACTATTATTAAACAAACTTCAACCTGGAGGTCAGTAAGTCTATGCAATGAACATGGAGTGTTTTGCTTCAAAAAAATACGGAAAAGTAAGTTTGGAACATAGATTTAGGGAAGATTGTATCAGTCTTTTAAATTAGTATCCCACAGTCACAAGCATCCATGTGTATAGTCCAGAAGGGTCACACGAACATCTATTCCTCCTGCCCCTGTACATCACACATCTTACTGTGTTCTAAAACATCTGAAAAAGGTCAGAAGTCAAAGCTATAAATTGCTGTGTGAATGTTGCCATTATGATGGATCCCTATGATGGCACAAAATTTTCTCTTCTACTCTTTCTTCAGATAGTTGCTTTAAAACTTAAGCATATATCTTCACTGCATGGAAAGGAAAGAAATGGAAGTCAGACAAATACTAGGATTACACTGAAAAGGCAGACTCAATTAAAGCCATCTTCCATAAAACCTGTCAACTGGAAGAACTGTCATATTTTTTCTCAGTATTAGTTAAATATGTCTTACATGAAACAAAATATGCACTCAGTGAAAAACGTGCATTTCCAAAATATAAAAATTAACTCCCTTTATTGACTGATCATAGAATCATAGAATAGTTAGGGTTGGAAAGGATCTTAAGATCATCTAGTCCCAATCCCTCTGACATGGTCAGGAACACCTCACAACTGATCTCTGAAAGGAAGTTGTAAGTACATCTGGTCTAATGCTTATGCATGGCATATCTCAAAAGATTTCTGAATTTTCATAAAGCACAAAGGTTGTTTATTCACTGAAGGGCAGGAGTATTTCACAGTCCAAGCTCCCTCAGCACCCAGAGCTCTTACAATGCTCATGCAGCTGTGTTTCTTTCCCAAAGTAGCTAGGAAATGCATACGTGGTAGTAGCAGTCTAGTCCAGTGCTGAGTGTGCTGTCCCACAAGTTACATGCAGTCAAATACAGGGAAACTCATGAAAATGTTGATTTTTGAAGCCTCACACAGTGTCTGAAGCTTCTTGTTTGTACTTCTCGCTTCTTTAGGCTTATGGAGCATTTAAACCCACAGCTATGCAAGACAACACTTTTAATGAAACAAGAGAATGTTACTGCCATATAATGAGAGCCTTTAACAACATTGTGTTTCATTCTTGCCAGAAATGAGAACAGAAACTGGTAGGACACAAAAGTTTCAGTGATTGCATAAATAACTGGTTACCTAAATGGTAAAACCTACTCAGTCTTTAAAAAGCTCTACAGTTACCACCAGTCTTCTTTGTCTTCCACAGCCTTGATATTCAAACGCACTCCGAGGCAGATAATTTAGGAACACCAAGAAATTAATATTCAAGCCACCAGTTCAAACCTTACTGACAACGACAAGCTCAAAAACACTATATAAAATGAGATACTGGTCTTGTTTATTTTCTTATTTGTGAAGTATTTTACATCATAAAACTATTAGGAAATCCATATTAAGTTAACACACTAATGATACTGTAAGAATAAATGCTGAAGATTTAGAGATTCTTTAGCGGCTTGGAAAGCACCTCTAGAAAAGGGGTGACACAGTAACAGAAGTGTTTCTGTACTGAGGGTATTTCAAGCTCAAGAGCAAGAAAGAGTCGGCAGTCAGACACATTGTGCCCACCTCTCTGTCTTTATACAAAATGCAATTTTTTTCCTTCTTTGTAGAATGAAATTAAATTTTTGGCTTTATGGTATCTGAATTCATGTGGTCTAGTAATTTACCATTATGAAATAGGTACTTCTACCTTAATGCTTAATGTGTTAATGCCAAGGCTCACAGACTATTATTTTAGCAATAACATTTCTGTAGTGCTTCAATTTAGCTAAAAAATAAAAAATAAAACAATTTGATATGGTCAGTTTTGAAATTCCAGAGTTGTTTGAATAGCTTGCCTCTAAGTTCTTTCAGTTTCTCTTCTCTATGTATTGCAGTTGGTCATCCACACATTCCCAAGCTTCAAAAATAGTTCAGGAAACACATATAGGGTCATAGAACCAAAACAGCTCAACTCTGTTTAGTTAGCAACATTTTACCCATTTTACCTTCACCACAGGGAAAGCCATGGTACTAAAAGCTAATAACACAGAGGCTGTTTACATGGACAGCATGCTGGAAACAAGAAAATTGCACATACATGAAAAGTTTGGTTTTCCTAAGGTCTGGCATTAAAGCTCAGTTCTTTTTATTTTTTTTTTTCTCCTTCCCTTTCCTTAAAGCTCAATGGAAAACAGGTTTTTACTGTGAAAGTAATCCAACCAGATATCTTCAGAATCTTAACAGGCAAAGTGGATTGACCGCAGTTCATCTTCGTGGAGCTTAGGAAAAATTGATCAATTTAATTCCTAAATAACTACCATTGAATGTTGATTTTACCTTCCTAAGATTAGTACATTAAAATGCCTGTATTCAGGAGTGCTAATGCAATGCAGTTCTGCACACACACACAGACTTACAAGAAACCCAATATATTCCTTACATAGACAAGCTTCAACTGATTCTGGGTAATGAGGATTCACTTATTCATGTTTTGAAGAATGAAAAGTTTGAAAAGAAAAGAAAAGAAGGAAAGGAAAGGAAGGGAAAGGAAAGGAAAGGAAAGGAAAGGAAAGGAAAGGAAAGGAAAGGAAAGGAAAGGAAAGGAAAGGAAAGGAAAGGAAAGGAAAGGAAAGGAAAGGAAAGGAAAACAAAGGAAAGGAAAGGAAAGGAAAACAGAAATAAATATGGTTAGAGCTCTGGAGGGAAAGACATTTTTAGCATTTAGATTTTTGAGGTTAGGCATATAAATTCTATGGATGCAACAACCGCAATCCAAACTTTACCTATTTGAAACAAGCCCATGGAATAAAGAAAGCAAGAAAAGGTTCATATGTCAGTGGAGGTATCTCAAATGGGAAAATTAGAAAATTAGACCACCATCTAATTATTTCATACAGGTTATAAGTTGCCTAGTAAGACTGCAATGGAGTATATTGATCGAGCAATACTTTGCAAGTGTACTTGTCATAAATGGCACTTCTTGATTCTCCAAATGAGCCAAGCATTCAGGCAGGGTATACTTTTGGTATGTACTTGTTCACTTTAGTGAATGTTATGATTGATTGAATGTTATTGACTGATATGATTGGAGTTTCCCAGGTGGGTGAAGACTCAGCAGTCCACACGTGTAGCCATACCTAGGTAGGCACCATTCCCATAATCACCCTACCTGGCAGCCATTTTCTTCACTGGGAAAATCTTTCTCTGCTGAAGTGGATTCTGGCAGATCTCCCTCGGCATCTTAAAAGAAGAGGAACAGAAGAATTTGCCCTGGTTTGGCATCAGCTAGAGCATCTGCCCCTCTGACTGTTCAGCAAATGAGGAAAGTTAAAAATTACGTCTGTCAGTTTACTGAGGAAATTCTTTATTCCCTTCTGCATCCTGAAACCTTTCCTGGTTTTCTCCTTTCTTTTAGTATCGTTTTTTTCCATTCTTCCTTGCAACATTTTGCATTCTGACTTCTCTGAATGTATGTTACTAACATGAATGTTGTTTATATCTTCCCATTTGTCATCTCTTGGCATTTGTCTCTCCTGGAAATTAACCATAACATCTTTAATATCAGTTGCTTTTCTGCACTGTTTCTATAAGAAAGCTTAATTCTTCCACACTTCTTTTTAGAAGTTTGTGGTTCTGATTCCAATGCATCACCCTTAAGCCTATTTTCCTCTGTCTGGAACAAATATAAGCTCTCAGGAGATCCTCAAAATTGGTACAATCTGATGAATTCTGTTAGGCCAGTCACTCCAAGATGGGTTTGTAACTGCCCTTTATCCTGATTTTTTTTTTAGACCTCCCAGAGACAGATCACAGAGATGATGGCTAAGTTTGTCATAAAACTCACAAATGATTTATAACCCATCTAGGGTCACTTGCCTTCTCTTGTTTATTAAAAAAGTTTAAGAACTCTTGATAGTTATTTTTACTCTTTTCATTTTTTCTTTTTTTTTTTTTTTTTTTTTTGGGAAATGGAATTTTTTCCCCTCTTTTT
>NDXB01009805.1:50691-80056 GCA_002631895.1 Agapornis roseicollis
TTTTTTTTTTTTTTTTTTTTTTTTTAATGGGAAATGGAACTGTCTACCCTCAGTCTCTGCATCAATTCAAACTCATAGCAATAGTGTCCAAAAATTTCCAGCATTTTGACAGTGTGTATTAAATCAGTTTGTGATGTCAGTCAAGGCTTTGGGAAACAAACGAATGCCCACATTACATAAAGCAACTAAATATAAAATTAATGGATGTTTAATGAGATCAAAGTTTGACTGGACATGGAGATTGAAATAGCTTGCAAAGTTATTCTTCCAGGCTAGACAAATAAGGCCAAGGCATAGAAAAGCTGAGGGTGTAATTAGCCTTGCCAAAGTTATCGGTTGTGTTACAGGACTTCAGAGAACTTAAGTCTTTGGTGCTTCTGTCCTTAGTACTTTTCACAATTAATTTTATTGTGGAAATTTCTCTGAAGAGAGGTACACTAATCGCTTATAGTTTGATGGTTTGCTATGAGCGCTGTCGCATTCTGTGCACATGTACATTTATATTGCGTAAGTGTTCTTTTGTTTCCCATTACCAAGGGCATCTTCCTTGCCTGGGGTGCCTTCCCTCTTATTTTTTCAGTACTATTAGTATTTTATATAATGCAATAAACTTTTTATTACCTGAAAATACCTATCATACATTAAAAATAAAGAAAAATGAAGACTTTAGCATTAAAGAACTTGCCAGTTAACCAAAATGCTTTGCATCTGGAATTATTCATGGAAAATATAAAGAAAAGTGATTACAATTGAGGCAGAGATTTAGATTTATTATTTATATTCTAATTAAAGCCTGGAAAAATATTTTTGATATAAACTGGGCTAGTACAATTTGTATTGTGATTACAATGGCTTAAAAATATTTTTTTTCCTATTGCCCATTTTTAAATCTCAAAGTTACTGTCCAAAATAGCTAAGTTTGGCATAGTGCAATTGGTATGTTTCAGTCTAGCACTCCAGGGAGTGTGACCTGAAGCTGTTAATGCTCCATCACAAAGTAACTTTGATCACCAAGTGAACAACCTATGAAGTGATTCCAAACTTACTCCTTTCTCATCCCAGGTTTCTCAGAGGATGCTAAGGGAACAGAAGAATTATAGTCCAGCCATGCACATAATTCCACCAGCTGGTGTTTGGCAGAAGTGCTGGGGACATCTAACTTTTTCTGTGCCTTGGGTCATCCACTGGCAGAGAGTTCCCTCATGACTGTATTTACAAACACAGCATTGCGTTATATAGCAATGATACTGCCAGAGTTAAAGTGATGCAACAAGCAGCTGAAAGTATCACACTGAGTTCATTTTAGTCTTGCTTCCTTTATACTATTCCAGCATCTTATCAGATCAGTTTTTATATAGCTAAGTGTGCTATGTGTGCAGAATATGTGTGAAATTTGGAGCAGATAGGTTGGTCTTAGTCCTAAGAAGTAATATCCTGAATGAAAAATGTTGAGAAACATTGATTTAGACAAATAGACTCCAAAGTGACATTCATATTTTGCTATCATTACTAAATACTTTGTCTTTTTTAGGAAAAGCTTTTCCTGGATATTCTAAGAGGATCAGTCAGAGAGCTTTTGACCTTTTACTGTACACTACTCCATTAACATCCTGTGGAGAAATTCTCCTTATATATGTAATTGATGCATTTTATGAGACACAAATCAAAATAGATAGTCAAAAAATAGATAGTATGAAACTCAGGAAGAGCTGCCTGCCTGAGTACTTAGTTGGCATGTTGCCTATAGTTGATAGTGTCAACTCAACATATGGCCCTTCAAATGCACTGATGAATCCTCTTATGGGAATAAAGTCAGACTTGTCTGTGAGGTGTTTAAAGTTTCAAAGCAGTCCAACAAATTAAGCAAGTTGTAGCTCTAGTGAGGAGACCTTACAGGCCTGTATGCAAACAGTCCAGCTTTTTACCACAGCTATTTTTGTAATGATTTCCACAGGACAGTGTGAACAGCCTTGCACAAGACAGAGCATTGTTAAAATAGTTACAACCTGAACACAGCCAAACTATGTCACAAGCTGATTTAGCTGGATGAGTACTAAACTTAAAAAAAGGCAGTTGTTAGGCTTATGCTGAAGCCATAGATGTATCCTCAAATTAGGGAGAACTTGAAACAGTGCAGAAAAGAAAAGATGGCAGAATTATGCAGTTAAAATTCTCATCTAACCTCCTGAACAAGATCCAATAATGACAGAGTGCCTGAAATTATATATTCAGTGTTCATATGTGGCAGAGATAGAGTAAAAGAATTTGTACTAGTTTGGCTTTTCACATAGACATGCAAAATAAACACAGTCTCTATGCCAAGAAGTGAAAGGGCTAGAGGCAGAGAATTAGGAAGATAGAGATAGTCCTGCAGCCTGTTCATCTGAATGAAGCAAAGGGGTGGGCACCTGAACCAAAGGGTATAGAAATGTCTGAAATAATGATCCAGGCTCCCTTTTTAATGTTGCTAGTATTAAAATGAAGCAAACACTGCTGTAAAAGGGTTTTCTCTCCATTATTTTTGCCACTTCTTATAGTGGTCCTCTCAGGCAATGAATAAAACTTGAAGAAGAGAAGTCTGGTGCACAAATGTTCTTGTTATCTTAAAGGGGTCAACAGTCAAAGGTGAAAAAAATTCATAGAGTAGTTATGATTAAAGGTAGGTTTTTAAATGCTTTTGATAAAGGCTTGTAAAACAGCCAAAAGAGATCCTGCAATTTTAATGTTAAGTGGCTTTTGTATTGGAAAAATGCCCAAGGGCCATGTCTAGCACCATCACTTACAAATGACTGATAGGAGATCAATACAGACAGAGTGGGGATGCAGCTTTGTCACTGGGATATGTAGTTAGTATGTGATTAGCCTTAAGTAGCATTGACTTGGATGTAGATGGGCAGTAAAGTACTTAGTATCCAGTCAGCATGATAGCTGTTTGTATACAAAAGTTAATGAAAGAGGAAAATGACATTATCATTAGACACCCAAAGGAGCTTCCTACACCCATTTGGGGATTTCAGGAGAAGATCAGCCTGACAATAGTCTGTGCAGAACTGCCAGTTCCAAAAGCATTAACTTTAAATTTGTTTTTCCTCTATGATAGCAACCCCCTAGGACTTGGTAAACCACCTGGTTAAGTTCTATGGGCAATCTTATTATCTTGCCCTTCTCAGATGCAGAAAATTCTATAAAATAACCCAAATAGAAGATAAAAGGCAGAGAGAGGAAATAAGGAGGTTCTTTGAGGAAGGTAAGGTCATCTGGCACTGATAACATTTCGCATTAAATCTCCTCTATTCCTTAGTGGGGCAGTCATTATGCTTAATCATATCCAAAATATCTCACTAGGCATTTCACCTTTCTTTACCTTTTGTTCAGCTGCATTATTGGTAAAAAAGGAATTTAAAATGTATTTAATTGCATTCTTGATTAAGCATTTTTACCCAGGGATGTAGAGTTCCTATGACTGGAGGTTTCTCACGTGTAACTGCACAGGGTGTTAAATGATCTCCTCTATCTTCCTTTCCCACGAAAGGTTGGACCAGATATCTTTTGAGGTCCCTTCCAACCTGGGATATTCTATGATTCTGTGATTTTGTTAAGCAAAGAAATAGCACCTTTGTATTTCACAAACCCACACACATAGACACTCTCTCTATTTTCAAAACACAGACTTAGTAGGACCCATATTTTTAATTTACACATCTAAGATACACCTTGACTTACCTTTCTGGAAGGGTTTGGGTCTCTCTCTCTCTTTTTTTTGTTTTACAGGGTCCTTTTGTATTGTATTTCTGTTAAAGAGCACAATAGCCCATATTAGATGCTATGAATCTCCCTTGATGTCGAATTATAAAACTCCTTCATTAGCTGCTCAAAAGAAGATATGATCACACTACCTAACAGAGCATACCTATGAAATGGAGAACAACAAGTTAGTGATTTCAAGTATTTTAATTAATATTTACTCCTTTTTTGCTACATGAAAAAGAACAAATCACTCTCTGAAAATGCAGTGCCTACACAGTCTTCTCTGACCTCCTACCTTGCTACTCATGGTAATAAAAAGCTTGCCTCAATTTTAGTCACATGGTGTAAACTAAAATTATTTCATGGCTAACCTGATGCTTCCAGGGCCATGGTGAAGCCAGAAATCCATGGCCTAGGGCCATTACATGCCTTTCTAATGGACCCTCTGTACACAGTTAATTACAGGGAGAATCTGGGTATCCGGCTGTCAAAAGGCACTGCAGCACAACACCAGTAAGAAAGGCTCCTCGTTCAGCATATCTGCTCTATTGAAACCTGGACAACCTTGCAGGATTCCCACTACAAGTGGAGATGACCCAGAAGAGCCCAGAAGGCTTAATGTTGGACAGTGCATGCTTAAAATTTGGAGGCATAATAATAAGATGCATCTAAAATCATTACACCTCTTATTAACAAACGATAGTGTACACATCATCAGCTAATTAAAATTGAGCC
Organism: Agapornis roseicollis; assembly: GCA_002631895.1. NCBI lineage: Eukaryota > Metazoa > Chordata > Aves > Psittaciformes > Psittacidae > Agapornis > Agapornis roseicollis. The sequence continues at coordinate 55,174 of NDXB01009805.1, forward strand.
AAACTACTAACAAAGTCATAACCTGGATCACTGATTCCCAAAGCATTTGTTCTTTTACTAAGCTAAAGTAGAAGCTCTGCAATTTAAACAAGGCAAAATCCCTGTTATACATAGTCCACCTTTTTTAACTGCCTGAACTCACTGCTGACTAAACCCCTTCTGAAAGCACTGAGCTGAGTTAGTAGCTCAGCCTCTAAAATTGTGGTTATTTCTTGTTGTTTGATTGCTCCTAAGTGAAATGTAAAAAAAGTATTTATTAATATTTACAAAATGAGACACAGTTTCCTGTGTGCATAAGCATACTTATATATAAGATGACAAAACAATCTATTCTTCAAATTATTTTGTACAATTTATCAAAACGGAATAATTTGCCCAAGCAATATTTGGCTTCTTATGAAAAGATGCATGATTGTGCAGTTATTTTACAATAGGAACAGTAACATATTGGTGTCTTTGGAGTGCTTTGTTAAATGTGCAGTCAGCTAACACTCAAGAGTAAATACACAGCCACAGATGAGGCTCTCAACTAGATATTTCCAGGTTCACAAGTCCCAGACCTGTCACACATTTCCTTTTTGACCCTGGACAAGATATTTAATCTCCCAGTCCCCCATCTGTGTAACAGCTAATATATTAGTTGCATTTATTGCTATGGGCCGCAGAATAAGAACAGTGTCCAATTGCAAATATGTTCAATGCTGGATATGCTGGATATGTGTTGATAGCTGAGGCCTCAGAAAACTGCTCTAACAAAAAGCAATCAGCAATTACTAATGGTGGTTTTGGCATGTTGCTTTCTGACTATGTTTCCACAGTCCCAGACAATCCTTACATGTAAAATCTGCTAGACCCTGCAAGGGTATGAGGGCAGGCGAGGCTCAACCAAAGATCTGTTTCCTTCTCCAGAGTTCTCTGGATGTATTTGAGAACCATGCTAGTATGACCTTCCAGAAATTCATAGCTTTTGGAATAGTCCTGAAACTTTACACCTTAGGCACAATGTAGGAGAATTATTAATTTGGCCCTCAATTTCCATGGAAAGTATTCAATTTGTTTGCATGGTCGTATATTTACCACACCAAGACTTTGTCTCCTAGAAATACAATGCTTGCCAATGAGCTGTTTCTCATGACCTGAGAAGCTAAGCAATGTCTAATATTGATCAGTGGTTCATACATTAATGGAAATGGCTAAATTGAAAAAGATCCTCTTTATATACACTGTGGCAAATTGTATCTGTTTGACTGGAAAGGGCAACCTTTTATTGAACTGCATAGTGGTTTGCTTTTAGTTGAGTTTATTCCTTTCTGCAAAGGATTCTCCCCTTTCTGAATTGTTCCACTAAAGAAGTGCTTTTTCTCTCTCTGCTGACCACATTTAGTACATGCCTATCTTAATAGTGACTCTCAATTTACTTTCAATCATCCCCATGGTGTAGGAAAAGCCAATCTGAGTTTCCTATGTCAATGAAGTACAGTGTAATAGGGGACTAATTTATTCCTACCGACAACAGGCAGGAATCTATTACATTCCTTCCTAGTCCTTTTGCTTGGGCTGAGGTTGAAGCAGGCTTAACAATACCTTTTTTTCATTAGGTGATACCCACTTCTGAAGTAGTATGGCCTTCCTCAGGCCTGGAAGATGTTGCCTTATGTTGTATTGTAGACATCTCTTCTCTGGAAGAATTGCACAAATTGGAAAATGTTGCACCAAAGACTCAGCTGGCTTCTTTGCAAGTCCATATCTATCTGTGTCTGTCTATTTTACATCAGCATGGCTACATCACTTATGTCCTTCCTCTGCTTCCTTCCATTATACCATCATGGTTTAACTCCAGCCAGCAACTAAGCCCCACATAGCCAATCACTCTCTCCTCCAGAAGGATGGAGAAGAGAGTCAGAAAACTAAAAGTGAGAAAACTCGTGAGTTGAGATAAAGACAGTTTAACAGGTAAAACAAAAGCTGTGTGCACAAGCAAAGCAAAACAAGGAATTCATCCACCGCTTCCCATGGGCAGGCAGATGTTCAGCCATCCCCAAGAAAGCAAGGCTCCATCACATATAGTGGTCACTTGGGAAGACAAATGATGTAACTCTGAATGTCCCTCCTTCCTTCTTCTTCTTCTCCCAGGTTTATATGCTGAGCATGACATCATGCGATACGGAATATCCCCTGGATCAATTGGGCTCAACTGTCCTAGTTGTGTCCCCTCCTGAATCCTTGTGCACTCCCAGCCCACTAGCTGGTGGGCTGTTGTGAGAAGCAGAAAAGGCCTTAGCTCTGTATAATCACTGCTCAGCAGTAAATAAAACCTCCCTGTGTTATCTACACTGTTTTCAGCACAAATCCAAACCACAGCCCCGTACTAGTTACTATAAAGAAAAATAACTCTATCCCCGCCAGAACCAGCACATATACTAACCAGTGTCAGTAAGCTGGTTGACGGGAAGATACAAAGCAAACACTATGGGACAAGGCTAACGATAGCCCTTTATTGTGGCTGGTTGAGAGGGGGCCAGGTGAGCCTGACATTACACAATATCAATAGCAGATTTTTCAGTTTAAGAGTCGTGCTTATTAAGAGACACCACAAGTGGAGTTTGTGAAAAGCAAGCTTAAGGTGAGCTGTTAGAGCAGTTTTGTTGCTCAGGAAATTACTGCATTCTGCTTGGCATCAGTCATTGCCTCCCAGTCCCATCTTTCAAAGATCCCAACATTTTATATTTATTTACCAACACAGATTACATTTGGCAGCCAGTCACTTCAAGCAATCTGCCTGGTCTGGTATAGCCAAGCATAAAAGGTTTTAACAAAGAAAAATAAAAGATCTGTTCTTCCTATTCAGAGAGTGACAGATACAGCCTAGCCCAGCCAGCTTGGCACTGAGTTACATCGCACTTTAAAAAAAAAAAACCAGCTCCTTATTTTATTAATACTTTCAATGGGATTAGCTATTACAGAAAACAAATACTGGCAGTGCAGTATCTTTACTTCAGCTGGATAAATCTCTCTGTCTAACACATTTTTTGACACAGCACTGAAATGTGATGAACTGGAATGAAGACGTATCTCTGCTGTGGTCAAGCTGTGTTCTCCTCATTCTGTTTGGATTCTAAATAAAAGCAGCAACAGAGAAAAGGTCCTATTGTGGATCTGGGCAAGAATAAAGCAGCACAAGGAAGTAGAAGGATGTCCTTTAGCTGCAGGGTCTCCCATTTCCATAAAATTTTCACTTGGTATATTTGGCAAACTCCATTAACAGTCATTTTCTCTGTTCCACTCAGAATTGCTGCCTAGTCATCCCACAAAATAAACAAATCAGCAAGTATCATCAAGGTTCATAGTGGAGGTGTATTTAAGAAAACATGTAATCGTGGACTTTCAAGGACACCCGACTTGTAAAAAGGGAAAAGTATTTAGGCACAGCATGGTGCAAGGGTTCCAACTTAGGGCAGGGACACCTTAGGTGAGATATTTAAAATATTAGCTTTCAAATTCCCTATCAGTAAAATGTGTTACTGATACATACCAAATGAATGCTGTGGGGGTTAGTCAAGGAGCCAGCTTCTTGCATTTGCACTTGCTGAGTGGCCCTGCAGACATCAACAGAAGATTTTCCCTCTTCTAAGAAATATTTGGCTCACCACACACACATTGACTCATCCACAGAGCACTAAACCTCATGCAGATCAAAACGACAGCCACTCCTTAGTATGAGATGTGAAGCTTGTTGCACATTGTCAAGCAAGGCTCATCTCACAGTCACATCTCATTACTCCCATAGCCTCTTTCCCAAAGCACTTCATCTTTTCCAGCTAGTAGGTACTCGCTCAGTTCAAAAGGTTTAACTGTTGTTTCCAAAGGATCCAGAAGAACAAGTCTTTACTAGGAAGAGAGCTGCAACTCCCTGATAAGTCATGCACACCACTTGGTTGTGGGACTTGTGAAGTACCAAATTAAATTGTGTTCACACTGGCCTGTGCTGACTCATAGAAATGTAATATGGGAATCATTGTTTTAATCAAGTCACACATGTTAGGTCGTTTTGTAAAGTAAAAACTACAGTGGGTTGTACAGACTAGAAATAAATACTAAGTTAAAAAAAGAGTGGTCTGTGGAAATCAATCTTTCTTTTATATACTCCCAAATTATACTCATACAGAAGAGGCCTCCAGCAGGTCTGTCAGTCATGATAAAGCTATCACTCTGAGATTTATTACAGGGTCTCTCCTTTTCTTTTCAATGGAAAACATCCTACAGGTGTGTTTGCATTACTACCAAAGATATATGAAGATTAATTACATGTCTGAGTGCTGAAATTCATTGACATACATTCAAAGATTAAACTTGCAATTAAAGCCATGCCTTAGAAAAGGGGAACTAACTGGAAAAGTTAGAATGGGAATAAAACACTTTCAAGGATCAAAGAGTAATCACCATTTAACTCTTAGACACAGGAATGTAGCCTGAGCTTTTCCCCCAGCACATTAAGGAAGCTCTGTGCTTTGTGTTTGATCTCTTCTGACAAAATCCAAATTCTACTTTTTTCACATTGGCTTCTCCCCAAAAGGATGTGTGTGTATACCAAAAGCCTCATTTCCTAAACTATTTAGGGTCCTTACCTGGAATAGTAGCAGTCCCATGCTATTCATTCTACACAGAGAGGCAGAACTGGACTTTTAGGTAAGGTAACTCAATTGTGGCTGTCAGTCCACAGTGCTGATTTGATTATTTTCCTCTGTGAGGAAAAAGTGTATGCTGCTTAATTTCCTAGGATGGGAAATACTGCTCTTTTCCATGCTGTGATCTCTTTCTCACTGACCCCTTGAAAGTAGATAGTAACAGGAGTTTACTGTGTTGGGGAAAGGCTAGTAGTTACAAGATCTTACTTCTTCTAAAAGGCAATAAAAGCAACCACACCTCTAAGCTGTTCTCAGGAACACAAAGACTGTCACTGTCACAAGCTGCAGAGTAACCTTTCTTGGAAAGGGGAAATGTTTAAAGCCCATTTTTCCATGGAGCCAGACACATAAAATTGTAATCAGCTATGCTGTAAAAAAGCTGCTATGTGTTTTAAATTCACCATCTTGACTAACATCATCCAAATAAGTTGTAGCAGTCCAAATGTATTGGTCCTGCCATGAGAACTGAAGGTAGACCAAGAAAGGATTTTGATTTACTACTTTTCAAGGTCTTAGATGAGCAAATATAGAGTAGTGCTTTTTATTTATATTCTTGCAATTGATGCTAAAGTAGCACTTAGGCAATGAAGTATATAGGTTGCAACTGAAAAAGCCGAAACGTAATCCCTAAACACTGTATATCTTTGTCCAGGTAAAGAAATGAAAAATCTAACCAATACAGTCCAAAGTGTCTGGATCTTATTCTGCACAAAATCAAACTTTCTGAGAGCTGACTCAGTGGTATGGTAGGGATGGCATTACCTTGGTGAGAGAAACAAAATGGGGTCCACTGCAAAAGCAGATGTTTGCTTGTCTGACCACCTCCCTCTGCTTCCTTTCATCTCCTGCCAGGGTCTGCATGTTCTTAGACAGTAAGTCCTCTCAACATTGCATAATTAAACTCCCTTCCCCCAGTTCAAATAATCAGTAAATTTGGGTCAGTGGGGAAAGTTGCTCACAAAGTAAGTCAAAGAGACAAGAATGAAGGTCTGTGAGTTCATTATAAATGATATTTTGAAACTGGTCAAAAGAAGGAAAATATGAGAGAAATGAAAAATCCTAATAAAATCTCTACAGCTCAGCTGAGAGCTAGAAACTTTCCAGTTCCAATATTAATACATTTTTTTCTTTCATTACCTTCAAAACAGCAAGATATATCACAGAAGAAAAAGGATATTTGACCCTTACATGAGATGCTAGAGTAGATTTTCCAACAGTTTCAGAAGAAGACATTTTAAGACAGAAAAGTTATGAATGAGCTTAAGGCATTTTCTGGATCATACTACATTCAGGACCTTTATCTCTCTTAAGGTCTTTTCTTTCTGTACAGCCACAGCCTGCTGCATTTTCATTTTTCTTGCTTCTACTACCACCTGGAACTTGCTCCTATTACCAGTACCCACTCTCTTGAGCAGGGTGCAACAGAAGAGTGACATTCTCTAAAACACAGAATTGTTTAGTTTTTCAACTCAGCCTTTACTAATCTAGGAGTTATCTGGAGACAACTGTAGTGACAAAGTTCTTATGTGGTAGGCATACCACATTCCTTTTAGTGAGGAAAGTTTAAAGTGTTTAGAAACAATGACTAAACCCAACAGGTAAGCAGAAAGGCATTTTGTGGCAGCAGCCAATAATGACTCCAAAGCCACATCTGTTAGGACAAAAACTGAACATGAAAATTGATGATCAAAGCTTATTGTCACAGAACTACTGTCATTATTGACAAAACTCAGAACCGAGACAGACACACAACAGCTTTGCAAGACAAGATGACAGTCATCTGGCAGCTAATCCATGAAGTCAGAAGGTAAATCCAACCGGCTAAATCTCATCATCTTTTTGTGTGTTAAAATGGCATATGAAAACATATGAACTCCTACTGAATACAACGGGTAGATTTTGAGCCTTCAAAATGGATTATGCAAAATGTGTAAAAAAATCAGATCTTTGTCAGTGAATCAGCCCTCTGTGCTTAAATTATAGTGCACATTTTCATGTCAAAAGCCAAGTTTTTGCAAGTGTGAACCTAGCACATGCAAGCTTTGTCCATAATATTGCCTGCAATTTTCCCTGCAACTAATATTCTAGTTGAAGATATTCCTGATCATCACAAGGGGGTTGGACTAGATGAACTCTGAAGGCCCCTTCCAACCCAAATGATTCTATGAGTTCTTTGAATATTCCCTGCAGTATTCATCGTTATCATAGGACTAGGCTGGTCCTAGAGAACACAATGGAGTCTTTGGTCTTAAGTGTCAAGAGTTGCTTTACTGCCAACTATACAAAATATGCTAAGTTCATGTACGGATCTTCTTAAACAAAATACAATGATATATCCATGTCCAGCTTATGTGCATACTATTTAGAAAAACCCACACATACATAAGTTATAAGTAAAAAATTAAATAAAAATATTTTTGATGCAATGTTTTGCACAATTTTTGACAGTGTCGCACTCAACTTCACTGTTTTGCTAATGTAGTAAAATTCTTTTGTCAGTGCGAGTCCTTCACTTCAGACTGGAAAGAAAATGTTTGTCAAATTGGGAAATCTGATTTTAAAAACTAAACACTAGCAGATCTGCTCCAGGACAGATTGTTCCTCTAGAATTGACAAGTGTACATGTTTATAAATCAAGGCTCTGGCTTAAGATCAGAATATTTTAAAAGCAATAGATACTATGATACTTTTCTTGTTGTTTGGGGTTCGAACATTTATGTTTCTTGTCACCAAGCTTTTTCACCTTAATGGGGTTTCAAATCCTCACATTTTTCATGAAGACCAAGTTTTACATGTAATTTGATTATTTATTACAAAATGAGTGATCATGTCACAAGTATGGAAAAACCTGAAACTACTACTTCTGCTGAAAGTTTAAAAATATGTGATAAAAACTTTGGTGAGCTATATGCACCCTCAGCAAGTTTGCAGATGACACCAAGTTGGGTGGGGGTGTTGGGTAGCTTAAAGGTAGAAAAAGATCTCTCTATAGAGGAATCTGGGCAGGCTGAACCCCCTTGTATGAGCTTTAATCAAGCATTAGAACAGGCTGCCCAGGGAAGCAGTGGAGTCACCATCCCTGAAGATACTGAAAAGATGGGTAGATATAGCATTTAAAGACATGGTTTAGTGATGGACTTGGTGGTGCTAGGCTTATGGTTGGATTCAGTGATCTTAAAGGTTTTTTCTAACCTAAATGAGTCTATGATTCTATAAAAAAATCCCATGCTTCATTGATTATAAAGGAAATTGTAACCCAAATGTGTTTACTTGATGAACTAAGCAAAAATTTAAGTTAAATTAATTTTTGTTGGAAGGAGAACAGTGACAATAGTAGGAAAAACCCTAATTCTTTGGAGATCAAGCTAAGAATTCCAGATGTACTTAACATATCTTATCAAAAGACATCTAAATACAGCTGGTCAGGAGCTGAAACTAGACTTTTCTGATAACAGAATCTTCCTAGCAAGATAAAGCCAGTTGCCTTTGCTTCCTAGTAATATTCAAATAAAAAAATTACCTGATCTCAAACATCTTCATCAGATGTTTCCTCTGAATTTTTAATTTCAGTGCAAACAACATCAAACCAAGAGATACCAGGCACTTGCCTCATCTATTTCTTGTAGCAAAGAGCTGTATCTTGTCTAATACTTAGATTCTAACCCTTAAGGAAAAAAGGCTGTCAGTCTACTACCGTAATTCTGCCATGCTTGTAAACTGCCTCCCTAAATACAATTCAGGCCTTAAGATGCTATCACAATGGTTACATCATTTTTTTATATATGTATATTTCTCTTCCAGTCTTGTTAAAAGCAGAAAATACATTAAAATGTATACCACATTCATATTCATTTGAATTCAAAGTGAATTTTACATTCCATTTAGCCCATCACTAATCAATTTTATGTTCTGCATAAAGGAAACACACAAATAAAAAGGTAAGGTATAACCTGCAAAATGTATCTGAGATTCCACTAATATTCTACTTCATTACTGGGGAATCAATATTGCTACAAAGAAAATCAACACAAATAATTGATCACCTTAATATTTTAATTACAATATAGAAGTCAGGGAAATATTTGAAGATATGCTCTGGACAAGCACAGTCTCTGATTACTTCTTGACCATATAAATCAAGCAGAAAGTATAAAAGCCTTTGCAGCATAGATGTTCTGGAAATCTAGGATTATTTTTTACGCTTAGGGGTCTGCATTCCTGGCTAATTCAAGACTGTGGCATGCTTTTTTTAAAAGATTTAAGTCTAATCACAAACTTTATTATTTGTGTCTCACAAAGTTAGCTGCCGCCTTTCACTTTAGAATCATAGAATCATAGAACAGTTAGGGTTGGAAAGGACGTTAAGATCATCTGGTTCCAACCCCCCTGCCATAAGCAGAGACACCTCACACTAAACCATGGCACCCAAAGCTTCGTCCAACCTGGCCTTGAACACTGCCAGGGATGGAGCACTCGCAACTTCCTTGGGCAACCCATTCCAGTGCCTCACCACCCTCACAGGAAAGAATTTCTTCCTTATATCCAATCCAAACCTCTCCTGTTTAAGTTTGAACCCTTACCCCTTGTTCTGTCACTACAGTCCCTAATGAAGAGTCCCTCCCCAGCATCCCTATAGGCCCCCTTCAGATACTGGAAGGCTGCTATGAGGTCTCCATGCAACCTTCTCTTCCCCAGGCTGAATAGGCCCAACTCTCTCTGCCTGTCTTCGTATGGGAGATGCTTTCTTCAGCATAAGTATACAGCATCACTTGTAAATGTAAATACATTTTAAAAGTCCTTTCAAAAAATTGCATCCATCTCAGAATATTTCTTCCCCTCATAAATCCAAGAGGGTAGAAAGTATCTAAAGTATCCATGATATCACTTATTGCAAACATTATAAGACACTTAGAAACTACGGCAAGTAGGCAATGCAAAAACATATATCTAGCAGGACACACCACAGTCAGGTAATATTATTGAGTCATTGGAAACAATTTGCTTCAAGCACCTGGAATATGTACTCATTGCATACAATGGTATCACTGGTTTTAAAGTCACAGACAGATGAAATATCAAAATGATTTTAAAATTTCTGTCTCCTGAAGGAATCATGTCATTAAGGCCATGTCAGTAGATGCCAGTTCAAGCACAGCTGATAAAGTTCTCAGGTAGTGAAGGGTTTATATGTCTATACGAAGAACTGCTAGAATACTTCTTGATACCAATGTGGCCCCTCACAAGTAGCTTGAACCTCTCTTAGCTTTTTCCAGGGATAGTTTACTCTCCAAGGACCCTGTACCATAGCCTGCATGCAAGATCCAGTTTTGGATGCCCACTAGTAGACAATTCACTAACAGTCACTGAGGTATGGCAGCCTGCATCCATGCCAAAGAATTTTCCTAAATGAGTCAAATTTACCAATAAGACATAATGGATTCATTCTAGGCCAGAAAGTAATTTAATTTCGGTAATATTTCTAATGTTGACCTGAACCCAAGTTTTGGATGTTATGGACACAAGCCCAACTCTCTCATGACTTGTGCACACAGCCATAGGCAAATCATGTTCATGAAGAATGGCACAGTAGACTCTTTGCAGACAGTTGAAAGCAAAAGTACCATGCCAACTGTCCCTCTTTTCCACTTTCTTGTTCCACTTATTTCTGGTCTTTGCAAGCATTCAGGCCAGCCCAAGGTTTTAATCACACAGCAGAACCAAAGCAGCTCAAAGACTGCACCAGTCACAGCATGTAACTTTTTGTACCTTGTTGCAGAGTTATTGTAGTTCCTGTGGATCCATTCTGATCCCACGGAATTTGCAGTTTCAAATCTATGGATTCTGCATCGATGTAATTTATCAAAATAATAATAATAATTAAAAAAAATCATTGATTCATTGACATGAAAAGTAGTATTTCTATCTCTTTACACAATAGTACTGGCACCAATATAGTGTGACTAAAGCTTTGACATATACCGACACTTTACAAATGAGGGATGCGTGACAAACTCATGTTATCTGAAGATTTTAATGTTTTCATTTGATCTTATATGTTTTCACTGACAATCATTTTAGCTACAAATCTAGACTTTATATTAGGTGGGGATCTTGACTAACAGTTTAAGAGGATGGTATAAAATGTGGAACAGAAGAAAGCAAAATGATAGTCAAGGTTACATGAACTCTTGTTACTATTCTTCTGTTGAGCGATTCTGTAGAGAATGCTTTTCTTAATGTTGAGGTAACTTGTGGCCAGCCTGAATTTTGCAGATGAAATCAGTATTACTTCTGGTATGCAATAAGGAAACTTGCTGATAGTAGTAGTATGAAAGGAGAAGCAGCAGGAAAGGAAAAGAAATTGCATCATTTGTAGGGACTCAGAACATACATCAGGGTTTAATATCTGAAACTGCAGTGCAGATGCAGATGCAGCGTTTAAAATTTAAACAAATACTTCAGAGGCATCTAGATATGTTACAGTCTGTAGTTATTTTGAACACATTTCTATATACTCTCAAAGAGTAAAAAAAAAAAGTTATTAAAAAAGTCAAAACTTCACATAAACAGAGCACAACTGCTTCATCACTCATCTCTGCAGCAGTGGCATATTTCCCTTGAGTGTTTCAAAGCTGCAGGAACAAGGTAACTCTACAAGGCAGTAATGTAGACTGTGTATCTACACATCCTTCTTAACACACAGAGGTGCAGGCAGTGACCAGCCCCTAGCTCTGTCACAAGGAAGGTGAGAGATTCTCATTTTCTGCCCTCCTCTGATGTGAAGTACAAATTGCCCAAGCTGTTCAATATGATAACCATGATTATTTTCTTGTAAAATTATAGCAACTGACTAGATGTGTCTGTGTGCAAATATACATCTACATCAATCCATGTCAATCAAGGAATTAGACTTTGTGATAGAAGTATTTATAAGACTGATAAACAAACTTTAAAATAAGTTTTAGTAGATTGTCTTTCATTAATGACAGTTTGTGCCAATGGTTAGTTCTTACAAATTATCACCACATAACTTTACATACACAAAACTGTCAGTCCACTGTATCCTGAATTAGCTGTGACTATGGAATATCATGGAGCTGATGCTTAAGCGGCTGCAGTACTCTCTGGTTAGTCGTTGACTAAATCAAGGCAATCAGGCTTCAGAGCCCTTGTAGGGGTAAAATTCTTCTGGATGCCTGATGTTTTTGCAGCTTGCCCTTCTCCCAGGAAGGGTTCCCAGCTGCTCCCAGTGCTGTGCATCTTGGTTTTTTGGTTTGCCAGGCATCCTTCTTACATACTTGTGTATTCAGTGGGATATCCTGCCTATTTGCTGTCCCTTGTGCTTATCTTGTTCTTTGTTCTTTATCTTGTAAATTCTGTTACTTGAGTTGCTGTTTATAAGTGTTCCCACACTTCTTACTTGCAACTACACAGGTTTTTGTTTACTCTTTGGTGACACATTGTTCACATACTTAAATACTTACATGTTGTGTTTAGCTATGCTGTGAGTTACATGTTAAATATATATATATATGTATGTGTGTGTCATTAGCTACACTACTTTAGCATGTTTCTAGTTGGGTTCAAAGCAAGGAAATATGAATTCTACCCTCACTATGCCTATACTATAATGTGTATCCTGACTGTAAGTATGACTATAATTTGTAGGTGTCACAACTTCTGGTTTGGCTACAATGCCTGCAGTTGCTGGTCGGTGTGGTGGTGACCTCAGGTAAAACCATTCTCTGTGGTAGAAATAAGCAACCAAAGAGCTGTTTATTAGACATCTAGTAGAATAGAATAATTAGTACACCTCAGTAATGTGTTTTAAAACAACATTATTAGACTTGTAACACCACTTTTTAGTTGGTATAGTGTCACTGTAGTAGTAGTCTGCACATTTACTGAAATAAAATTTATTTCAGAGCTGCAAAACAGAGATTATGTGATGACATTATACAAGAATTCACTATTCATAAAATGAAGCTATTCTCCCTTGTGCTGCACAAGCTGCTAAATTAAAGAACACAGTAGTTAGTATCTTTGATGTAGAAAAGAAGGCAAAAGAAAAGAGAAGGGTGTTATCATCAGCCTGTCTAAGGGAGAAGCAAAAATAACAGATGCAGGAATAGACTGATTTTGACTTAACCAAACCACTTTTTTCAGCCTTAATGAAATGATTTCATAGCCCTAATGTGCAATGGAGATAACAGCAGAGGCTCTCTACTTTGATACAGACCAACAAGTGAGAAATGACATGCAAGTATGTTTAGGAAACCTGACATGACAGCTGGTTACCTAGTTTCTCTACTTCACAGATGTACTACTGCACTGGGAGAGCAAAAGCATCAGTCATACTCTTCAGCCAGAAGGCAGGGTAGGATCATTTCAGGAAAAGTTTTCCCAGCTTCTCTGAAAAAAAAAGAAAAAAAAAAAAACCTGAAAAGAAAAAAAAACCAGGAAGACATACCAAGAAAAAATGGATCCTGGGAAAAGCCCAAAAGAGCCTTTCTGTGAAGAAGGTTCACCTCTGGGCTGACTAGTGTTGCTTGCTGACAAGAGCCTCTGCAGAAACTGTGCTGGGGAGCTGGGCCCACCCCAGTCGACGGACCAGGCGGGCAGGTCATCCACAGTGCCCTTCAACTAAGGTATGCAATCAAGGATGCTCAGTAATCTCATTATCATTTTTCTCTTCTCCAGTTAAATAAACTCCCTGTAATCAACGACACAGACAAAAGATGTGTATCATCACTAGCAGGAAGCCAGGTAGGGTGAGGGGGATATCAGGTGGGGGGTGGTGAAGGAATGTGCAAAAGAACAGCAGGACAGCCATAGCCTTCCATCTGCCTCATGTACTGCAGAGAGTCTCTCTCTAAGACCTTCATTGCTCCAAACCCACTGCTGTGGGGACTTGGGGTGCATGCCACTTTTTGAAGGTCTGGGATTCATATTACTCACAAGTAGCAAAATGACAGAAGGTAAATTTGTTCCCAGTACTGGCACCTGCCAAAGGATGAATGAACACTGCATGTGTCCTTGGGCTGCCTTAAAAGGCTGCCACTGACAGTGGTAGGAATTACTGACCTACCTCCAATATAAACTTGGCCTTCGTGGAAGGAGGGATGTGTAATGCATACTTTCTGACTGCTCTGTCAGTGATCTCAGTCCTGACCCAGTGGGTCTAGTCTGAAATTAGTGGGCTTCTAATTGCTTTTTAATTTAAAGCAATTACAAAAGGGTGCACTACAAAACGTCATTTGTACTTGTGGGATCACACATGGCATTTAACTGGGAAAAGCACGTTGGGCAATTTTTTTCATTAGAAATCTTATTATACCCACAACAAATGATGGAATACCTGAAATTCTGAATTTAAATGGAAAGATGAATGGGAATTTCTATTCAAAGATATTTATTTTGTTTAGAATAATGAAGTGAAAACCTACTATTTAGACTGGCCTGAAACTTATGATTCATGCTCTTAGCTTTGTGGCATTGTTCTTTATTGGTTTAGCCACTTAAGAAGAGACCATTGTTAAAGGTTAACTGAGGCAAAGAAGCATCTATAAAGAAAATAAATTCCTAATGCCCCTTTATCTTTCTTCAAAATTTACAGCCATGTGCAACATGACCTTGAGAAGCTATGTTAACCAATACAATGATGACCATGGGTTTGCGGTCAGTTTAGACAAAGAGAAGTTGTGTCCACCAACAATTTGTGAGCCAGTTCTCACTAGATTAAGGTTTTTCTGTGACTGGAAAATCACTTTTGTCCCTGCCTAGACACAGTGTGTAGTCACGGTCATTGTTGCATTAGTTAATGTGACTTCCCAAGGACATGTTTTAACTTGTCATGCTGTTCCAGTGAAGTCAAGCCCACTGAGAGTGACATCAAGAAGGTATTAGCAAAGTATGAGGCCAGCTCCATCAAAAAGGACAGATTCTCCTGCAGCAGTTCATAATAGAGAAATGACATCTCTGCATTGCCACTTCAAACCCACAATGCTATCTGAAGTGACATCTTCATGTCGGAGCTTGAAGCCCATAAAGTTATGTGGAGTGACAGATCCACAGAATTTACTGAAGCCCATGCTAATTGCAGGTCAATCTAAGGAAAAGAGTTTTGGAAAAACATTCCTGTAAAACCTCTGAGGAGGGCAGGCACCAGTTAGCTGTGCTGAGCCACAAGTACCAGAAAGTGGTTACTCTTGTTAACAAAAAAATAATGTGGTGTTTTTCCCCTGAGTTATAAGAACAGGTTGTCTTTGATAGTAAGAATTTGTTGCTCTGTTCATCTGAAAGGAGAAAAGACACTTCATTTTTCAACTTGCAAATATGTCAGAGAAAAAGTAAACATCTTCCCTGCACTTACAACTGTTTGGCTTGCTTAAACAGAAGTAAGGAAACAAATTTCGTCACTGAAGAAAATCCTGAGTCTTACCTGATTTCCAACAGTTCAAGTCTGTGCCTGTATGGCTATGCCTTTAAGTAATCAATCTTCAGCTCCCACTGGTCCTGGGATGAATATTGATTCGTGTCTATCTTTTACAGCTGAGTAGTCCTCTTTTGCTGAAGACCTTACCAGGGCTGTCTCTCTAATTCTGGCTTTGATGTCTTTTATCCCTACCTCCTCAACAAAAGAGTCCAGCAGACTGAGAACAGCCAGAAGTCCAAAAAAGGGGCTGGGACAGAGTTTAAGACTTGGGAGCCACTAAAAAATGTACAACAGGGGAGTGAGAGAGTGGTGATAATGCAAAAGCATGTTTCCATCAGCTTGGTTTCCAGCTTTTACAAGAGAAAGGCAAAGAGGAGATACTCTTCAAGATGTAAGTGCTTTTACTTTTTAGATTTATTGATCATAACAGGAGAGTCAGGAATCTGATTTTGAGCACTAGCCAGTATTCTGAAATGGCCAAATTTCAAGTGCTTGACTCAAGGTTTACTTTAGTTAATGAACCCTATACTGACAGCATAATTCTTTGCTGGTTTAAGTCATTTCAGAAGTGAAGAATGAGTTGCCTATGTAGACACTGCCCAAGTCAGACCTCAGCTACTATTTGGTTTCAGATACATTTTCAGTCTTGAAGTGATCTGATTTTTGTCTTACATTGGTCAACTATCACCTTTACTCACAGGTTCTGTCACGGGGCATGTACTTTTAATAATTCTAAGTGCAGAGCGAGAAAACTTTTTGCCCTTTCAGTTCTCCTTCTGAGGCTGTTTTACAGGCCCATACAGACTTCCTTCTGCTGTAGCAGTGGAAACTTTCTCTCCAGCTGGGGATATTAAAAATTGTTATATTTACCAGGAACCCAAGTTTTGTTTTTCATTTATGGGTCTGGTTCAAATTGGCAGTGACAGAAAAGTTGCCTATTATGCAGTACAGGGGAATTTAAACTTACTGCACCAGTTACTCTCAGCACTGACCTGATGCAATTTAAGGGGCAAGGTGAATACCCATCAGTAGGAAAATGTCATTATTCACTACAAATAAACAGAATTACCTGTTCTTAAACAGTAAGGTCATCTGTTTCACATTCTATCCACCTTGGGCTGATTAGAGCAAATTAGATTCTGTGCTAATCAGCTCAAGACATGTGCTAAAAATGTAGAAATCCATTATTTGATTTTCTTGCAGTAATTCTCAGAGAATTTGTATGCCAATGACAAATGCAAAAGTATTTAACCTTGATAGGGCCAGATTCTGCAACTTTTTGGTACTTATGCTGAATGGTCTCATCGGGTTAAATTAATAGTACCCCTCACACAATTGCAGAATTTATAATAAGCATAGTAGGAAGGTGGTTTTACAGTCTGTCATCTTTTTAGCAACTTACTACCAGTCAAAACTGTAACTTACCTACCCTAATTTTGCAGAATTTAGAAATTAGTAGGTTTAGTTACATCTTTTCAAATCCATCAGGAATGAAGTGGCAAGACCAACACTAGACAACTAACACTTTATATTAGAAAGAGATTCAATTTAGGCATGAAAAGTCAGGGGACACTTAAGTCGATCCTTTTTAAATTTCACTAGTTTTGCACATTACATTTGTCATGGCTGTACTAGAATAAGTCCTAATTCAGGT
The DNA here is from genome assembly GCA_002631895.1 of Agapornis roseicollis. NCBI lineage: Eukaryota > Metazoa > Chordata > Aves > Psittaciformes > Psittacidae > Agapornis > Agapornis roseicollis. The sequence goes on from NDXB01009805.1 coordinate 71,948, forward strand.
AATTTCTGAAGAATGTGGGAACGAGAGTCTAAGTAGATGGTTTCTACACTTTGTTTTGCCGTTCCCCTTCCCATGAGCTTAGGCAAAACATATAAACATCTCTTTCAGAAGCTAAGTGACAAAGTGACAGTGTGTAATGCGTTCTGTGAGCTTTACTTCACTCACAGAAAGTAAATGCATTCAGACTCTTATCTATACTCAGTAGACCTCCTATATATACACCAAATAAATGAATTTTTTAACAGTATTTTGTAATTTGTTACGTCATCATTTCAATATATTTCCGTGTCCCACTACCTCAGGACTGTACCACTGACTTCCAAGACGTTCACATCCCTGCTTCATAGATCACTGCCTTAAAATCAACACAATTTTTTAAAAATAGAATTAATGCAGGGGTTTTTTTTATTTGGGGAGGTAGGTTTCTGGTTAGTTTGGACAACTTTCCCACCCATATGACTATATTTACTCTTGCTATCAATAAAAAGGGACAGAAAAAAACCCACCCATATGACTATATTTACTCTTACTACCAATAAAAAGGGACAGAAAAAAAAAAATCTATGAAATTTTGTTCTTTCTCTTCATGTTTAAAAGCAAGAAACAAGCAGGGATGTTCATTATAAAAATGCTGGAATCTGGACAGGAAAAATAATTTCGTGCTCACAAAGGCCTAAGGTCTTCTTCATGGGATAGTGGACTTTTTTCAACAAATTATCTATAAAATATGGGGGCAAATCCACTTATTTCTCAGTCATATTTGGATAGATGCAGTTAATGCTTGTAGGATTTGCAATCTCCAAAACAGAGGTTAAGTTGAAGACTGGGAAAAAAAAAATATTACTTAGCTTTCCACATACTATGAAACTTCTCAGTAAGGCTGCCAAAATTTTAGAAATGGTGATATTTCAGGGTTTGGAAAACTGTGCTTTCAGGGTCTAAATATGTTGAACAGGTTACTTAATTTTTAGGAAAGGCACAGACCCACTCCACCTTTCCATACTTTCTTCCTAAACCGAGGCCTATCACAGAATCATAGAGACTTCCACTCATGGCTTGGAAGGGACCTTCAACTGGAGTACTTTGCCCAGAGCCATATCCAGCCTGGCCTTGAATGTTTCCAGGGATGGTACATCCACCCCCTCTCTGGGCAACCTGTGCCAGTGTTTTAGAACCCTCACTGTAAAAAATGTCTTCCTCACATCCAGCTTGAATCTCCCCTCTTTTAGTTTAAAACCATTACTCCTATCAAGGAAAGGATGCCAGTGACTTGATCTCCCTCTTCCAATATGCCACAGCGGGATTGCAAGGATTTCCCACAGTCATTTGAATGTGTAAGAGGACAGTAACTTGGACTCCATGCTTCTTGCCTGTGGTCATACCAAACCAAAAGAGTGCGATTAAATAAGTTCAATTCAAACCTGAAAGACAAACTGATAAAACAGAGATTGAACAAGTTTACAGGTCAGAAATAGAAATACTTCAGAGCTCAGAAGTAGATATGCTTCACAGACATATATTAGACCTTCCAGTTTGCATCTTGCACCATATTGATGTGATTATCCTACTTTAAAATTTAGAAACAGCAATGTCGTTCTATTACCTTTGCTGCATCAGAGGTGTGGGGAGATGTCTCCATTGCATTCAATTGCACAGTATATGAACATGTCTGTAGCCTGCTCAGTGCAATAGTGTCCCATCAATAATCTGGAAATAACGGTCTTTTTAGTTAAAGGTAAAGATGCTCTAGATTTGTGCATCCAGGGATTTCCTTCATTACAGGTGAATTCAGGGCCACTCTGAGGGTCAGTGCCAGGAGACCAGACACTACGTAAATTCCCAAAATGGGAATGAAAAAAGAATTAGTGGCACAATGACTTGTTACAGGATGAATTTCCCTCTAAACGGGAACTGCTTCATTAACACATACCCTATCCTTATCGCAAGACTAAAACCAAATAAATCAAACTCTGGCTAGACTTAACCAATATTTTTTGTCATCATAATGTCTCTTTTTCAAAAGAGTTACATGATTCAAGTTCATTTTAATAGCAAGCAATGAAGAAATTACAGTTGTTTCCATTCACACATAGCTCTAATGGGAAAAGCTTGACAGTAACTGCTGTTGCAAGAAATTCTTAAGTTTTTCAGGAAGGCACTAGTGTTCCTACATGGGTAATTACATCATGATCCTGAGACTTTCCAGAAGGAAAAAAATGAAACAATATCTTTGTCTTTTACATTGCAGAGGACTAACTGGAGAAAAAAAAAATAGTTTATTCATGTTAAATTTTTTTTTTAAAGTAAGTGATTATGATGGAAACAGTCGATTACATCATTCATTTCCATAGCAACAAAACTTGTAAAACAACAAAGTGACTAAACTTGTAAAATAACAATAATGTTAGCAGAAGTTATTTGAAATAGCTTCCTTGTTAGTTGATATAAAACTCCAATGAAAAGATGAGAGAGATAAATAGAAAGATTTGCTCCTTCTATTGAGGATTGATCCACTATTTGTTTGTGTTCTTGATTTTTTCCCCTTTAATATTTTGAACTTCTTTGGAACAAAGAAGTAAGCCTTTGTCTCTTTGATAGCATAAAAGCAATTCTCTCTTTTTCATTCACTCTTCCTTGGTCTCTCATTCTACCTCCCCCATGCTCCTTCTGCTTTCCTCTTTTGTCTGTTTTCAGCTACCTTTATCATTTTCTCTATTCAAATAATTTTTTTTTAACATAGCTAACAAAAGAACATAAGTAACATTGGAATTAAAAACAGGGGGTAAATCCCAGAATAAGAATCACAAATTACCAAAATGCTGATTGCTAAGGAAATCTCACTGACAACCTGTATCAACATGGACTCCTTCAGTATTACTTTTCCTCTCAAATACTGCCATATTCTTCTTTAATCAAAGCTGTATTTAAATGTTGAGGCAGTATAAGAGGAAAATGCTTGTTTATTGGAATCAGTCTTCTTGAATCTTCTGCTATGTAAAAGCCTCTGTTTACTCACAATAAATAGAAATATGCAGTAGATTTCAGCATGACTACTCTCATAGTAAGTTGCTACTCCATAGTAAAAAGGATGGTAGGTTCAAACTTTTTTGGAAGTGCTGCACTGAAATAACTCCTAGAAATGCTATGAACTTTGCTTTACAGCCAACAACATTTTTTACAAGAAATGTGGAAAACATTAGGTAAAATTGTGTTGGTCTGTACAATTTTATTCTGTTAAAGACAGGTTTTATGATACATTTAGCCTTTTAAATGACACTAATAGTCTCTGGAGACACATGGTCTTTCCTGCAGTTCAACAATTAAGTCTATTTCAATGTTATTTGGATAAGTTGAAACAATTCAGTTACTGTATGTCTGCTCAGTGGCACATACTGTAAGGCTAATGGAAACCACCTAGAGTTAACTAAATAATAAGGCTTTAGCCAGCTTTAGACATCTACCTAACTTTCGGAGGGAAGGCTGAAAACTTAGGGGGCTGGAAGGGGTCATTTTATTGGCAGAGAAAGGAGTGTATTTTTCGTCTCTCATTTCACACATACGCACCCCTCCTCCCATCCACCACCACAAACACACTTCAAAAAAATGCCCCAAAATTTACACAGGTCATAAGTCTGAGTTGATAATGAGCACGATTAATCACAATTGTGTTTCTGTTTTTCCTTTCTCCTTCTGCTTTTGATATGTGTTACATGCTAAATTGTACTAGTAAGGTTTTTAGATGTGTATGCAGAAATACACACATCATGCAGTTCTTACACATATATATACACACACACACATATATATATAGCATGTTCTGAATTGCTCACACTTTTGTGTAGTAAGCATATGTTTGTATGAATTATCTTAGGTTGCTACGGCTAGACTGCTTCCGCTACCAAACTAGCTCTTTGAGACCTAGCTTAAATATATCAACAGTGAGCTACTATGTAGACATATCTATAATCAAATTTTTACCACATGATAAAAAAAAAAAAATAAAAGTGAGAGGAAGTAATTAAGAGGGCTCCAGATTTAAAATCTTGGCTTTATTTCAAATCCTAAGCCTTGGCCTAATCAGACATAAGAAGGATAAAAGGTACAGAGGGAGCTAAATTAATCACAGTTAAACTGGCTAATAGCTCTCCATCAACCTGTGCTGTGAGTGGGAAGAAGCAGCGGTAAGGTACCAATATAAATCTACTTTCTACAAACCTTAAATTTCCCAAGACTTTTGGATCTTGAGAGTCAAACTGAAATTCTCCTGTTAGGACTGATTCGAAGTATGCTAGTTATTTCTTTATGGTCAGTTAAACCTCTGTTAGATATGTGAGGCTGCTGCATCACATCACAAACATCAGTGTGTCATAGGACAAATCATGGCTTTACCTGTAAATTAAGTACATGAGAAGACTCATCTGATCATGGCATACCATTGGAGGTACAGATGAGAGAATAATAGCAATCCAAGGTATGAAAACTACACACATCATGTGGCCATTCTGGTCTAGAGAACTTGAGAAAAGTTAAAAAAAAAAAAAAAGATAATAATAAAAAAATCACAGAAAAAAGAGAAAACGGATGTGTTTTCAAAATTATTTGTGCTGCCAAGAAGCCTGACTTTACACACACACAAAACTGAAATGCTGGCAAAAACTATTCCTATTTCTGAAATTACCCAGTCAAAAATTTTAACAACGTGAGACAATCAGATGTCTGAAAGTCAATTTTGTCTAGGAAACTCTCTCATTCATCGCAACCAAAGGCAGAGAGATTTTGGGGTGGAAATTTTGGCAAAGAACAACTCCAGAGGATTCTTCAATATTAACTTACCAAGGATGGACTTAAATCTTACATTTTGCCAGGAAAAAAAATTCACCTAGGTGGTTGACTGGTTCTATTTACACCAGTGCCCCATAACAGTGTCAGGTTTGGGGCCACAGTCCAGGTTCACCAACACTATCAATTGCAGATGGACCAGGCTCCAGACAAACCAGATTGCATACATCCAGAAAGCCCATCAATCCTATCCAAAGCAGCCAATTAGAAGCATATGATTAAAAGTGATGATCCTATACCAAATTCAGTAGGATTGGAAGGTCTCCAGTGCCCTTCTCAAGGATTTTGGGTTTTTTGAAGAAATTTATGGTAGTGACAGTCCTCCTGTGAACTGTTAGATCAAGAAGGTTTCCCCAGAAGACTCCTGACAAAGCGTATATCCAGGAAAAGCCATTAACCACACTGAATGTTGAACTTCGGGGTAGTCAAAACTGAATTTGACTGTTTGACTATAATTATATTAGTATTAGAATATACCATTGCAAACAGACAAAGAGTTAGCTCCTTTGTCTGGAAGGTATCTTTTTGCTACCATTAAAGGGTGGCACGTTATGAAAACTGGACTCATCCTTATGCATTTATTCAGAATTTTCAAGGGACATCAGGAATACAAAATAAGGTCTGTAAAAGAGCTTTTCTTTGATCTAATACAAACAGACTACTATTCTGCAAGCTGCAAAGGTACATTTTAATTACCACAGTGAAAGCAGATGTAAAATCAATAAGGTGTTTTATTTCTCTCATTGATGTGTATAAATACTTACTTTACAACAAGGTTAAGCTGAGTTTTCTGTCATTAAATGTAAGGATTGATGCAGGCCATTCAAACCAGGTTTGTGCAGCAGAGAACAGAGTAGCCCTCCATGTCATGCTATCACCTAAAAATACTCACCAAAAGCTTCAGAAACTATTTTCTGGGCTATTCAGAAATTTCTGTCATCACCTAGTTGGGATTGAAGTCTACAAAGGCCAAAACTTTATTATAAATAACTGGGTCAGCCATTCCACTATTTATACAACTGTGCTTGCTTGTCTTAATTTATGAAGTAGTTCAATTACTATAGAATTTCTTGGGGATGTCTCATTCTAGTAGAACCATTAATTCTATGCTCAGAGGATGCATAGAAATTGATGGTCAGTTCCTGTTCTTCATTTTAAGCAGAGATGGATCCAGTTCAGAGCCTCCCACTGAAACTCTTGCGAAACTTTGAGGAAAATTCAAGCTGCATTCACAAGTTTCCCAAGCCTTGGGTTTTTTTTTTTTTTGCATTTCTCAGTCTCTCTCTCTCTCTCTCTCAATTTGTTTCATTAAGAACAAGAATCACAGTCTCCTATTGCCCTTGACTGAGTTCAACCAGGTTGTCTCTACCCTCATAATGATTCTCATTTATCTAGGAATAATCAGAGGACCTTTTATCCCCTAAAGTACTTTTGTCAAAACCACTGGTAGTCCTTCCTACAGATCACTTCTTACTTCATTCTGAATGGAAATATACTGAAAAAAAGGCTGGCCCAGCCACAGCAGTGCCTAACATGAGATGTTACTGGACTCTGCCTCTACTACAGATGGATCTGAGACAATAGACAGAACTACAAGCCCAGAATTTCAGAAGACTTTAAACACTTAAGCATGGCCTACCTAAGCACTGAAATCAAATGAGAAGTTTTACATTTTAAATCCTCATCGATTTTATACCTCAGGGTTTTTTTTAGAAGTCATTTCCCCCCTTGACAGTGGTACTGAGAATATGCTTTTAATGCTTACAGGCACACAAGCGTGTTAGCAATTGGTGCCATACAAGTATTACTGATTCCAAGCCAATTCTACATTATTCTTATAATTTTATGTCTTCATTTAGAAGTTGGTTTAAATTAATGTCTCGCTATTTACAAGGCATTGCAACTGCACCATTGTGCACATAGTGCCCAGATGACAGTCCAATCTGCTCTACAAAAACTGTATAATATTTCTCCTGCTTTTTAAAAAGTAGTTTCTGTATTTTAAAATTTCATTTTAGTTTAGTTTACAACCTGATTTCACATATTCCTCATGTATTCCATTGTGAGGGCTCTTGGAGAAAAGTACAGGAAAGAGCTATTTGCAGTGTCTGTACAATGATGTGCAGAGAGACCGAAACTACAAAACATCTGGCTATACTGTACATTCAGGAGAACCGTGGAGGCAAGTTTGCCAGTAGCAGAATGTTAGTCCTGAATAAATTAGGAGGGAGAGATCATTCACAAGCTCTTTTCTAGCAAAATTATATGAATATCAGATTAACGTGGGACAACAGCCCAGTGAGAATAGAGTCCTTATGATTCAAAATGCAGAAATATCAGAGGCAACATGTCACAGAAATAAGAAACAGCAAGGATAAGGATGATTTTTTTTAATTTTTTTTTTTTTTTTTTCCTTTTTTTTGTAGTGCAGTCACAGAAGATGAAATGCCTTCTCAAGGCATATGCTTTAAGGGGCCAATTTTGCATCTAATGAAGTCAACAGAAAAAAACATAGAGTTCAATGATGCAACATAATGTCCTTAATGAAAAAAGTGATCTTATGTTAGGACCCACTTCTGAATCCATTTAACTTGATGGAAATCTTTCTTTTGATTTCAAAAGCATCAGATTAAAATGCCAAGCATTCAAAAAGTAAGACATCTAGAAGCTTTCTTTACATTGAGTGCATCCCATCTATTCAAAGTTTAGATTAAGTCATGGAGAGCCCAGTTCATGATCCCACAGATGTGGTCAAACTACCCACGTGTCTAAAATAATCTTGGGCTCAAATGCTGGCAGGACAATTGTATCTGAATATCCTTAACTCTTTCTGTTAATAAAATTCTCTCTGACATTTATGGACCCTGTCATTTTGACTTACTGTATGCTTATGCTAAAATTCTGAGGAAAAGGCACAATTTTTTTTCTCCCTGTGTACTCTACCTCAATAAGGAACAATTTATTTTACTCAGGCTTTTCTTTTTTAATATCACTGTAGCCCTGAGACCAAGCAGAAAAAATATCAACCCAAATGTTTAAGGCAGGAGAGGTTGTGGGGGGAGGGAGGACATGGAGGGAAGAAGATTATGAAAGGAAGGAAACCGCAGTGGCTGGTACTTTTTTAAGCAAGAGCAACTGCAGGGAACATGACATTCATCAGCCCAAATTCAGAAAGAACAATCTGAGGAATAAAGGGCTTAGTACTTCAGCTCTTAGGGTTAAGTTTACCTCAGGAAAAAGAAACCAAACCCAACAAACACCCCTCCCCCC
>NDXB01009807.1:1970-6970 GCA_002631895.1 Agapornis roseicollis
GGCTGGAGCAGCTCTGCTCTGGAGCCAGGCTGAGAGAGCTGGGCTGGGGCAGCCTGGGGGAGAGAAGGCTCCTGAAGGGGAGACCTGAGAGCAGCTCCAGGGCCTAAAGGGGCTGCAGGGAACCTGGAGAGGGGCTTGGGACAAGGGCCTGTAGGGCCAGGCCAAGGGGAATGGCTTGAACCTGCCCGAACAGGGGAGCCTGAGCTGAGCTCTGAGGCAGAAGCTGTTCCCTGTTTGCAGGTGCTGAGGCGCTGGCCCAGGGTGATGGCCCAGAGAAGCTGTGGCTGCCCCATCCCTGGCAGTGCTCAAGGCCAGGTTGGACACAGGGGCTTGGAGCAAGCTGCTCCAGTGGAAGGGGTCCCTCTCTGTGGCAGGGGTTGGAGCTGGAGGAGCTTTAAGGTCCCTTCCAGCCCAAACCTTCCTAGGACTCTGTGGCTCTGTGGTGTCTAGCTGTATTTCTGCCTGGGGGGCAAAATCTGCAATAGCCTTAGAATGTCTCATCAGTGGTGCTTAAGATTCTGGATGTGAGAAGTTTGGTGGCAGGAGTTACTGTTTTGGCAGTTGCCCTTGGTATTGTCTCTTTATTGGTTGCCCCATCGTTTCCCTCAGGTGCGTTGCTATAGGGCAAAGCATAGGGCTGGGAAATATAGCTGGATATTTGCAAATCCAGTATTCATGTTTTCGTTGCTCTTCCATAGGAGAAGAAGGAATGAGTAGCCAGAGAAGAAGTGCATTTTTGTCTGCAGGTGCTTCCTGTTTGCTTGCTTTGCTGCTCAGTACCCTGCAAGCATGAGCTGCCATTGAAAATCAAATGAATTCTCAATTGCTTCCTTCCAATTCAATAAGTGGAGGAAAGCAGAAACCTGCCACAGTTGCTGGAAGGAAACGGTGCAGAGGATGGCACAGGTTCACCAGAAAGCCATTTTCTTTCCTTTTATCTATGTGCCTGGGGGCCATGGAGGAGGAGCTTCACCTCCGCCCACCCTGGAAGCATCATGTACCATGGACTTGGGTGGTTTTCTTGCTCCTTGACACACTTCTTGCTCCTTGCTCACTTATGCACAGCATTTTCCTCAGTCTTTAATGAATTGTTTTATAAGTGTAAGAAACTTTGTGTCACGGTGCTTTTGTAGAGGTGGTGAGGATCCATTTCTGTTATCCATCGCTGCTGTTATGAATCTTTTCATCTTTATCAGAACAGAAAAAAGGTGGAGTCTCTATCTAGATTTGGATGCCAGGACTTCTTCATCAGGGACTGAAGCTATAGGACAAGGAGGAACGGGTTCAAACTGAAAGAGGGGAAGTTCAGATCAGATATAAGGAAGAAGTTCTTCCCTGTGGGGGTGGTGAGGCACAGGTTGCCTAAGGAAGCGGTAAATGCTCCATCCCTGGAGGTGTTCAAGGCCAGGCTGGGCAGAGCCTTGGGTGATACGGCCTAGTGTGAGGCATCCCTGTCCATGGCACATGGTTGGAACTGGATGATACTAAGGTCCTTTCCAACCCAAACCGTTCTGTGATTCTATGACTATTTTGAGATTATTATTCTTTTTGCTGATGTAGGGAGTACAAATGCTGATTTTCAGTGATTTTTATCACTAATTCTGTATTCCTTTCCCTCCCCTCAGGGCAGAGTCCCCGGCCATGTGTGAGGTGGATGAAGGCAGCGAGGAGATGACAGAGCCGCTGCAGCAGTGCGTGGGTTGGCTGCATGCCTACTTCTGTGAGCCCGCAAGGACAGCGACCCTTCCTGTGCCAGCCTTCCACCACCCGCTGCTCCAGCAAGGTCTGCTCCAGTGGCACCCACCCCTCCCTGCTCCCATCTCCCTAATTCCTGGTCAATGGTGATAAAAATGATGCGGTTCAGCTCCCAGTGCTTGCTGGCTGGAAGGTTTGAATATGAATGCATCTAAAGGGCAGTGAGCTTTGCTGTAAGGGTTGTTTTCACATCAAGGAGCTGAGAATTACACGTGTCCGTGTCAGCTGCGTAAGGTAGCTATGGGTTTATTCCTCAAAGTTATCAGAGGTAAGATTTTGATAGTCTTAAGCAAAAAACAAGTACTGTTACAAGGAAGCTGTGCTATTTATGTGTTCTCATAATAACAAGACCTGAGAAACATTTCTCCCTACTATTCTATTTGTCTTTCTATCCATGGATGAGAGGTAGCTACTTGAATTGTGACCTTATTTGCTTAAAATCAGCCTTCACACATGTTCTTAGTGTCTTAATTTTTCAGTCTGAGTTAGAATATGGCAACTTTAAGAGGGCCTACAAGAAAGCTGGAGAAGGACTTTTGACAATGGCTGTAGGGACAGGACAAGGGGAAACGGCTTTAACCTGCAAGAGGGCAGATTAAATTAAGAGCCATGTTGTGAAAACTTGGGTTGTAGTGAATGTGAATGGGCAAAGCTGGGTAGGGAATAGTTGCTGCTGCTGCTCTTTCCATCTCTGAATAACATCGGGAGAATTCTGCTTCCCAGGTTATCCTCCAGAAGGTTATAAATCATTTAAAGTCATGTTTTTACTTTAATAAATATTCCTAAATGAGCTACTAAATTCTTTTTAGTTTGGCTGATGACATTTCTTCATCTAAGCACTGCTGATGATGTTCGAGGTGTTGGTTTGGGGATTCACCCTGAGCAGGCTTGGCTTACGGTCAGAGTTGAGAGGGGACTTTGGTCCTTCCCCAGGCAGCAACCTCCCAGTGCAGGCAACACTGGAATAAAGTGAAAGTCTTTTAAAAGAGGAAAGTAAGTGTATTTTAGTTAATAGGAGGCTTTTTGAGGGAAAGCAGTCATCACACGCTACTCCTTTTGAGTGGAGGAAGAAAAGCTTTCCAGCACCGTCCAAGTCCAAATGTGTGCAGGATTGGGATGGTGGCCATGAGCATCAACAACAGGTGTCTGCAGCACCCATGGCTTTGTAGAGGATGCAACTGGTGGCCCCAGTGCCTGCAGTGGTCCCAATGGGGTTTGACCTGTATGGCATGTACTGTGCAGGTTCAGAGGGGTTTAATGCAGTTCAGTGACTTGTTCTTGGACTGAGACCACGTGTGTGTGTTTTACTGGGGAGGGCACATTCATCATGGAAACTTCAATGAAGAATTAACTGGCAGAAATCACAATGATGTGGTAGCATTCCTGTTCTCCTAGTAATACTAGGAGAAATAATAAATAGTAATAAATAATAGTAATAAATCAGGAAAAGGGCATGGAAATACATGTCCTGAATTTAAAGAAGCTATTTTCAAGAGTTGCTTACTAGGAAGGTAAGGAGGAAAACGCATTGTAATGGATCACACTGGACATCTCAGTTTATCTGTAAGTATTTATTTACTTTTTCACATTTACATTTGAAAGTGCCTACTCATTTCTTGAGGCACTTAAAGATGCAGAACAAACATAAGCGAGAGCATGAGGATCTGAAGCTGGGAGGGCTTTTTCTCATCACACTGATGTTCTCACATCTCTGTTCATCAGCAGCTCTTCTGGTGAATCATCAAAACCTTTGCCCCTTCTTTTCTGCCTTTCCCTGTAAATACGACCACTGATTACATGGTCATTTGATATCTGGTGATTTGAGTTCCATCATTGAGTTCTTTTGTGATCAGGACTGGCTGGTGAATATTTGGTTTTAATCGGTGCTTATGTCAAATTTAATACTTTTTCCTCTGTCAGACCCCTTAAAGAAGTTCCTCATTTAACATTTAACAATTGTAAAGTGCCTTTGGTATCATAGAATCCCAGACTGGTTTGTGTTGGAAGGGACCTTAAAGCTCATCCAGTTCCAACCCCTGCCACATGCAGGGACACCTTCCACTAGACCAGGTTGCCCTATCCCACCTGGAATTCTTAACTCACGTTCAGCTTTCCGCAGCTACTTTTAAAAGGAAAAGGTCCCTTTCAACCCAAACCGTTCCATGATTTCTGTGTACATCAAGCACCTTCCAGCATCACCTCCACTGACACTAAAAGTCCAAGGATAACTGTTTCATTGTGCTGTTGTAATTTGGTTTTATGTGTGTGTGCATTACGAGGCCAAACACAAGCTCAGTTATGACATTTGCTCTTTCAGTGGCTTATTTTGGGTCTTAAATCTTTCTAAAGTGCTTGTAATTTTCTAGATTACTATTGAAAGGGGGAAGCATTTTTAAAAGCACTCTTAAGTGCTGAATGGACCATTCCTTCTTGTAACACATCATTGGCAAAGTGTACATCTGAAGCACTGATGCTGTAGAATAAGGTGTTACAGAAACATCCCTGAACATTTATAGAGGGAAGTGATTAATTGGTGTTACTGTATCATGATCATTAGTCCCCCTTATATATGAAGATGAAAAATTGACCCTGTTGTTGTTTTGAAGTCTGTGTGTGAGTTGCTTGAGTTGTGGGTCTGGAAAAGGCAGCGTTGGACTGATCAGTCCTGAATTCCCTGACTTCCCTTTATTTGTGCTTTGTAACATGGTGGTGGTGGTTGCAGAAGGCAATGCTGGACACTGCAGCGAGGAGCTGTTGTGTGTTTGCAAACCAGATGGCTCATTAGAGCAACAAGAGCAGAGGAAATTGGAGATACACCAGAGCGTTCCTTTGCCCTGTGACAGCAGCAGCCCTGGGGCTCTGCTCTTTGCATGCCTCGCCACTGTCCCCACCGGATGAAGACCTTTAGCTTTGCAAACCCACATTTTTACAGTCTTAAATCTGGGTTCCTCAGTCTGGTCTCTACTGAGCTGCTCCAGGGTCTCCCCTTCTGGAGCCTTGTCTTCTCCAGGCTGAACCAGCCCAGCTCCAGCCCTCGCAGCATCTCCATGGCCTCCTCTGGCCTCACTCCAACAGCTCCACGTCCCTCTTGTGCTGCTGCCCCAGAGCTGGATGCAGGGGGTTGGAACTGGGTGATCTTAACGTCCCTTCCAACCCAAACCATTGTAGGGTTCTATGTTCCATGATATGTGTGTGTATATATATATATATTTATAAAATGAATAAATGTGGTTTAAATAACAGGT
>NDXB01009807.1:11970-14470 GCA_002631895.1 Agapornis roseicollis
TGATATTGACTTAATTTGCATGCAGTGAGCAAATAGTTACATTTATTAAGCTATTTAATGATTATTATTTTTAACTTGCACGTTTACAAAGAAACCTACAGAAATCTAAAGGAATTGCTGTTCATGTTTTAGACAAGTGGAAATCTTTGACTTCGTTCATAGTGGAGCACATTTGCATTGCATGTTTCATACATTAATTTTCTAGGGCAGGTTATCTTTGGTAACAGGATCTTCATAAAGCAGCTGAGGGTGCAGATTGCTTGAATCCAAAGTCATTTGGGAGTGGATATTTGGGGCCATGTTGAAAAAAGAAACACTAAAAACACCTCATTGATGTAATTCTAAGTGGAATTACAGAGAAAAAGCAATTATGTGTGAAGCAATGGAAAAACAGGAGAGATGATGGTGTGCCCCAGCCTCCCTCCCCATCAGGGCCAGGTCCTCTGCCATCAGCCTGCCTGGAGGAGCACAACCACAATACCTGTGCTGACATAATCCAGTGATTGACCATCGTTGTGAAAGTATTGCATGACAGTTTGGAAGGGAGGGAATGATTGCTTTCTCCCAAATAATAGCCTGGTTTGGCATTGCCCTGTTTCATGAGTGGATGTGGAATTGGTTTGTGCATGTGCTTCCTGGGGCACAACAGTTCCTCCTGGACTGTACTGCAATACTCCACTAGTAGAGGGAGGGAAAACAGTCTGTGCTTGTAAGATGATGGAACAAAATCCAGTTTGCAGAAACAGAGTTACACAAGATTATATCACAATTCATGGATTTATTCCCATTTACATCATGGGGGTATGGTGGAGCCCTGAGATAATAAAATAATCAAATCTTGTAAGACATATTGATGAAGTTCAGAGCCCAGTTTCACACTTACTTCATGGCGGTTCTAGGTTTCATGTGTGTGGATGGAGGTATGGGAGGATTCAAGCTCCTTGCTTGGATTTGTCACTTTAGTGCTCAAAAACTGCCCAAGTTTTAGCTAGTTGTTGTAGCTGTAGCAGCTGTAGTCGTTGTAGCTGTAGTCGTTGTAGCTGTAGTCGTTGTAGCTGTAGTCGTTGTAGCTGTAGTCGTTGTAGCTGTAGTCGTTGTAGCTGTAGTCGTTGTAGCTGTAGTCGTTGTAGCTGTAGTCGTTGTAGCTGTAGTCGTTGTAGCTGTAGTCGTTGTAGCTGTAGTCGTTGTAGCTGTAGTCGTTGTAGCTGTAGTCGTTGTAGCTGTAGTCGTTGTAGCTGTAGTCGTTGTAGCTGTAGTCGTTGTAGCTGTAGTCGTTGTAGCTGTAGTCGTTGTAGCTGTAGTCGTTGTGGTTGTTGTAGCTGTAGTCGTTGTAGCTTTAGTAGTTACAGGGGTAAAGGTTGGGCTTGATGATCTTAAGGGTCTTTTACAACCTAGTTGATTCTGTGATTCTATGATTCATCAGCTCTCCCAGGTGTAGTTCTGAATGTGATGGTCCTGAGCCAAGACCTTGAACCAAAGGTTGTGATCAGTGTGCAATGTTGATGTTAGTGAGCTTATTTATAGGTATGAATTGCAAACTGTGCTGTATGAACACGTGTGAGCTGAGTGGTTGAACCCTTTTTGTTCATCTTGTGTTTTGAGTTCATTAATATTAGAATGACACTTGCAGCACATCCATAAATCTTCCGAAGCTTTCTGCAGAACCTCCCTGCCCGTTCCAGTCTGACTATAACCAGATGGTCCTGCCAACCCTGCCAAGATCCCAGGATAATTGGGAAACTGCATCTCCTCTGATTTATTTAGGGGCAGGTTTGTGTGTCTCATTAACAGGATGAGACAGGAGAAGAGCTGGGTCATAGCAGCACCTGGGAGGCTGCATTTTTGTTGAGTTCCAATGATGCAGATTGAGGTAAACTGGACTTAATCTTTCTTGTTTCCTCCAGAGAAGGAGAGGAGGAATCTGCACAGGCATCAGCCATGGTGCTTTCTATAGGCAATGAGAACTTCCAAGAAATGGGAAAGAAGAGGTTTGAGGTGGGACCAGAACCTCCACTTCGGTGTGTGCCTATAGGAGTTTCTCTGGTTTAAATCAGAGGATGGGCAGTTGTAGTCTCTTGGCACATGTGGCCTTTTGGTAGAGATTTTGATGGCCATGTGAGAGCAGAGTTCAGTTCCCAGGCTCGGTGTGCAAATTGCAGCCAATAGGGAGAATTAGGAAGATGCCCAGGTGAAGTTCTTGGTGAGGACCAGCTCTTTGACAATGAAATAAGGAGAAGTCCCTCATTTATTTCTATCTTGAATGGAAAAATACAAGTTTAATTTTCTGGCCCAGTCACTTAGAAATTGCAGCTGAGCTGGTGCATGGTGTCTGTGGGAGGACTCTTCTGTGTCCTTTCCAGAACAGGGAAGAATGTTTTATGGCATTAAATAAGGATAAAATACAAGAAGTTAACCTGAGTTTGGAGGGAATGAGGTAGTTGTTGATGTTTCTCAATTGCTGTGATCTGCAGGTCTTTTGTATATGTGTTTGTAGTAGCTC
>NDXB01009807.1:19470-37814 GCA_002631895.1 Agapornis roseicollis
TTTGAGGCCATTTCCTCTTGTCCCATCACTTGTTACTTGGGAGAAGAGACTGACTCCGACCTCACTACATCCTCCTTCCCGATAGTTGTAGAGAGTGATAAAGTTTGGTGGCTTCCTAACAGAGGGATATTTCCATCTTTAGTTTTGGTACAGATGAAGCTGCTGTCCCAAGCAGCAGGGCTGAGCACAGGGCCCCAGCACACCATGCTGCTTTGACTCGGAGGCCGTGCATCGTTACATGTGCAGTGTGGGGCTTTGTCCCTCTGTACTTCCTAATCCAGTAATTCACAAGACACAACTTGGTTGGTCAAAACAGGGGAGTAAAGCTCAAGAGGGACCTTAAGCACTGGCACAGGGTGCCCAGAGAAGCTGTGGCTGCCCCATCCCTGGCAGTGCTCAAGGCCAGGTTGGACACAGGGGCTTGGAGCAAGCTGCTCCAGTGGAAGGGGTCCCTGCCTGTGGCAGGGGTTGGAGCTGGAGGAGCTTTAAGGTCCCTTCCAACCCAAACCGGGCTGGGATTCTGTCATTTTCCACTCCAGAGGACTTAGAAGAGGCAGAGACATGCAGAGATACCTGCCATGGTGCAGGAGAGGGGTGGACCTTCCCCTTCACTGCTTGCTGAACAGATCATCACGAGTTGGTAACAGCAGATGAACCATAGAATCAAACTAAAGACACTTCTGTTTATATCATAGTCTGATTTTGCATCATTGGGCCCAGCTGTGATTGATGTAGATGCAAGCAAAAAAGAAAATAAAGGGAGGTAATGCCAAGAGAGAGGAGGAGGAAGCTCCCCAGGTCCCTCAGTACCAATGTGGTAGGGAAATCCTTGTGCAGAAAAATGGGATGGAGTCTCAGGAATCAGCATGGAACTGCTGTCAGAGGAAAATAAATTGTTTTTATGCTTACCTCCATTCCCTCTGCAATGTAAGACTTGGCTGCCACTTTTTGTTGGCTTGGAAGAGACTGATATTTTCTCTGTCTCTTGATCCAGAGCATTTGTTCTCCTCTCCTGTACAATTGCAGCTCGGTGTATTACCTACAGCTCAGAGGATAATCAGGTGGCTTCTTCATTTAACTGTACCACTGCTGCAAGCAGCTGCACAAATCACCTGGCAGGGGATGCTGTGCAATGACATGGTCTGTGCTGTAGCCCAAGAGGGACTTGTCAAGTGCTTTGCAATTTCCTCCATCTTACCGGTCCACAGACTCCAAACCCCAGCCCCAGCCTGCTCGGGGTTGTCGTGGCATTCAAAGTCTGGGATGAATATTTAGCTTAGGTGAAGTTGCTAATGCTTAAGGAGTCGTTGGTTTGCATAAAACCCTTGCTTGGGTTTGAGTTTGAAAGTGGGAATAGGGAGGAGTTTGCAATGTGCCATGGGCAGGGGATGTAAAGAGCTTGTGCTGAGCATCAGGCTTCTTATTTCCATCAGCTCTGAATTTATACTCTGCTCTTGCAAGGCTATTGCACAAAAAAATGGGTCAGAATATCAGTTATCAGTCGGGTAAAACACCCAGTGACTTGCAGGGAGTTTAACCTGCAGAAATACTGCTGGATGAGCTCCACGGAGAGTTGCTTGCTTCTTAGGATAGAATTTGGCCCCACAACCCCTTCGGCAGTCTGAAGGGAGCTGCGGTTAAAACTGTGTTAAACTACAGATCAGAAACAGCTCCATTAATTGGGGTTTAGCATCGCTCAGCCGCGTGTGCCAACCCGAACACTGTATGTATTAGAAGAAAGCATATTGGCACATTTGTCACTTAAGTGATACAGATATATAGTGCATTTATAAATTATAGTTGTGTTTCTGTGTTATTATATTACATATTTCAAACACAGATGTACATAGGCAATACATAAAAGTGTTGCAAAAGCACTCCCCTAGCCCACATTTCCCTACGTGGTGACCTCTGGGAGAGCACGAGATAACACCAGAGCTGTGTTAAATGCTCTGCTGTACTCTGATGGGTTCAATATGGACTGCCTGTTATTTATGAACTGATGTTATTAATCTTGTTAAATATTTACTGATGGAACTGTATCTGCGGGGCAGTATCCAGGTAATAGTAGAAGAGGTGAGACAGAGCTTGTGCTGGGGCAGAAATAGGTACTACAGGGTCTGCTGCAAGGATTTGGGTTCACCAAAGGTGCTGCATTGGTGGGGCTGTTAACTTGACTGTTGTCAGTGCTACATGCAGAGTTGGGTTGGGGTTTTGAGCGTTTGAGCACTTAATGACATCTGATGCAATGGTTGCTTGTTCTGGAGGCAAAATATGTTGTAATTGACCATTATTTATCTATAGATAAATCAAAGAATCCCAGCCTGGTTTGTGTTGGGAGGGACCTTCAAGCTCCTCCAGCTCCAACCCCTGCCACACGCAGGGACCCCTTCCACTGGAGCAGCTTGCTCCAAGCCCCTGTGTCCAACCTGGCCTTGAGCACTGCCAGGGATGGGGCAGCCACAGCTTCATAAAGGAGCATAAGAACCTAAGCATTAAAGTATCCTTTAAAATCCTTTCATAGCAACTAATAATTGCATTTTATACCGTAGAGTACCAGTGGCCATGGACTTGCAGCCATTGAAGAAGGGAAGAAAAACATTTCTTGGTCTGCCTTGTAACAAGAGCAAACTATGATTAAACAGTTAAGAGACTAGACAAGCATTTACCTCATTCATGTACCACTTGATAGCTCAGTCTAGGGAAGGGCAGCAGTGATTGCCACTATTCAGATTGTTGGTCTAGTGGAAGGTGCTCCTGCCCATGGCAGGAGGGTTGGAGCTGGATGATCTTAAGGTTAAGGTCCTTTCCAACCCAAACCACTCTATTATTCTATGGCTGCTGTTTAGATGATGTGCTTCATAGGCCTTTAATGTCCCACTTAGTAGTGAAGGAGGTTCAAAACTGATGAAAATTAGCGCTCTTGCCTGTGTTAACTGTTTACACAGTTGATGTCACTAAAAGTTCTTTGGATTGGGTATGAATCTCTTCGTCCAAGAGCCAAATTAAGTTTTCAGGATTAGGTGGGAGCTCATGCTGCTGTGGGAACTGCAGTTCTGTGCACAAGCTGGGATAATTCTGAAGTGCTATGCTTGAGTTTTTGTCTTTACCAATAGTGATAACAGTGAAAACAGGTAAGTGTAAAAGCAAGCAAAGTTGTCTATGTGATACCCAGACAGGCTATGAAAAAGCTGCAGAGAAGGGGTGAGTTTATAACTTACTGTTACATATCTATGTCTATATCTATATATATGTATATAGATATAACTGTTTCTTTGCATTTGCAAAAGCCTTGGCGAAAACAAAAAACTAACAAACAAATCAAAACACCAGCCAAAAAAGCCCACAGGAAAACTGACATTCCCAGCAATCAGCGAGGGTTTGGTGGGAATGTTAGTTCCCCTTGAGGAGAAGGGAAAACATGGTCTGGATTTAATCCCCCTTAACCAAAGGGATTAAAGTATGTCAGATCGTATTGTATATCCTTGGAACCTCTCTTGCCCCAGGAGCTAGGGAAGGAGATGCAGAGGGGACAGGAAGGGACTGATGCTGGTGACTGTGCTCTTCCTCCCACCCATTCTGTTCTGCCGCAGGCTGAGACCCTCAGTAACACAATAAATGGACTGGCAGCACATTATTAGATAGCAGCATACAACATCACTTTGTACTAATTGCCACCTTCAATTACACTGTTAAAAGTTATGATACGGCTGGTATTAAAGTAAAGAAAGACAAAGAGTCAATTTTCACTCTTTTTATCCCCACGGATGTAACATTCATATGGAGAATTAAAATCTAGCCGGCTGTTGAGAGTGGCCTCTGAGGTGGTAAGGCATTAACAGGAGGTTCAGGGTACATCCCTCTTTTTAGGGGCTTATAATTTATCCATAAATATTAATTTCAGATAGTTCTGGCATTCACTCTTGGCATTGCTTTCCAATGTGCCAAGCAGTTGGCAGGGCTGATAGAACTGCACAATTATGAGGGGTTTGGGCCACTGAGGAATGCAATGGTGATGTCCGTAACAGGAAAACATCCAAGAAGTCATTCACATGTTGCCTGTTGTTAAACAGGGGTTGTTCAGCCTGGAGAAGGCTCTGGGGAGACCTGAGAGCAGCTCCAGGGCCGAAAGGGGCTGCAGGGAACCTGGAGAGGGGCTTGGGACAAGGGCCTGTAGGGCCAGGCCAAGGGGAATGGCTTGAACCTGCCCGAACAGGGGAGCCTGAGCTGAGCTCTGAGGCAGAAGCTGTTCCCTGTTTGCAGGTGCTGAGGCGCTGGCCCAGGGTGATGGCCCAGAGAAGCTGTGGCTGCCCCATCGCTGGCAGTGCTCAAGGCCAGGTTGGACACAGGGGCTTGGAGCAAGCTGCTCCAGTGGAAGGGGTCCCTGCCTGTGGCAGGGGTTGGCACTGGAGGGGCTTTAAGTTCCCTTCCAATCCAACCCATTCTGACTGTGAAACCCTCCCAAAAACCTCTGGTCCTTGGATTCCATGTACACAGTAGTTGGAGGTAGAACAAGTCCTCAGGGCTGTGGAGACAGTAAAAGCCAGCACAGTGCATTGCAGAGGAAGGAGAAAACCTCTGATGGTCACATTCATACGGTGAGGTTTTGTTCAGTCATTGCTCTGCTGGCATCTGCCTCTCCAGGACGGCACGGGCATCCTCGGCTCGCAGAAGTATGAAGTGTTTCCACGTAACGAGAGAATTTGTGTGTGTTAATTTTTATGTGCCTATTTTACAGCACTTTATAATGATATTTAACAGCATAAAACGTTGGCACACACTGAAAATTGGTGAAAGTTCAGCCATCTAATTCGGGCAGGTTATGCTTACAGGCACTCACACTTACAGACAGCTTAATAACAGTATTTGGCACTGTCTCTTCGAGCTGCTTAAACTAATTAATGCATTTGCTCCCTACAGGATGAAATTGAGTTTTCAGATACATTTATGAAATGATGTGCATGATTGCTAAATATTTCATTCTTTTGAACTATAACTTTGAGTGGTTTATGTGGGTGCAGAGACAGTTAGATATTCTCCCATGAAAAATGTACAGTGGCTCTGGAAAGAGGATAATCTCTGCCCTGGCTTGTCAGAAGAGGATAATCTCTGTCCCTCTTTTAGCTTTTAAAAGGTGCTCAGTAATTTGGACATCACTTGGGCACAGGGATGGTATTGCTGGCGGGGTGGGGGGGGGGATCTGGAGATGCCCCATTCTCATGCAGCCACTCGATGCTCCATCACCTGCACCCACTTCTCCCCTTATCCCAATAGCTTTCAGCTTATGGGTCCATCACATCCCAATCCGTAGCCTTTCTTGCCAAAATGAGGGCAAAAAAGGGTATTTTTTGGACTCAAGCCGCGGTGATGTGCAGTCCCTGGCTCCATTGATATAACAGATGACATCAGGCAATAATTCCCCAAGACCCCTGCACAGGGGAGGTTAACACTGAGCTCACTGGCTTGAAAAGAAGGTTAGAACAATAATAAGTAACAATTTGATTAGGAATAAACCTTTCTGAAGAAATCACAGTAAACAAAATCTGTTTGCCTAAGGAAACCCTCCCAGCAGTCAGTTCCTAACACAACTGCTTGTGCTAATGAACCTAAAGCTGTTAATGTGGTTTCTTCAGTTAAATTGATTCATGAATTTTGAAGAGAACATTATCTAATGAATTTTCTTTGAATAGAAAGCAATTAAAAGGACAAATCAGTCTGATTAACCCCAAAGTCACCCTACTGCCACAAATGGTGTACAGTTTGAAATTATATCATAAAAAACTAGAGCAGATTTGCTATCTCTTTGCCCTCTACTAATCCATGTAAATTAATGAACAACAAAGTTAATTTCTTTGATGACCCTTTTCTCATATCACCTGGATTATGCTGATGTTTAATTTGCTTAATGTTATAATAAAGACTAAACAGATTTTTTTCAATGGAGTGCTTATCATTCTCTTCAGTTAAGAAGTGATTTTTATTATTTAACACACACCTAATGGTGAATGGGTTTCCTTTAAGACCAAAATCACATTTCACTATGTTCCTGGGTAACATAATCAATGTCTTTTTTGACAACTAAAGAAAGAAAATGCTTTTAATCAGTTTGTTTCTTTGCCAGAGCAGGAGGCTGGGGGAAGGGGCCTCTTTTCCTTTCCTTTTTTGCCTTCTTTTCTTTTTATTCACCTCAGTAAGTTATTCACTAGTTAGATCTTCAAAGCTTTTACAAGAGCCTTGGAAGAGCAGTAAGTGTTCAACCCAACTAAAATCTGAACGCATCCATCAGGTTTTCCTTTTATAAAGGCTTGGGAAGGTAAAACCCCGAGTTGCAGAAGGAAAGTAGTCCTAATGCTTTGCTTATTCATTATCCCAACCATTGGAACACTTAGAAGCAATTTGCTGGTGAATTAAAATTGAAATCATGGAAGATACATTCTATTTTGTTTTGGAGCCCCGTATCATTAAGGATGTGCCGTATATTCAAGGTCATGGTGAGTCCTAACGCAGTGTCTGCAGTGCTGAGCAGTAGCTTGGGGGTCTCGACTATAAAATGCAGTCAGGCAGGATAATACGGAGTCCACTGGCTCTAGGGCTTCTTGTGCCACGTGTCCCAGCTGAAGTTGGAAATTAGATGGAGATGCGAGGGCTTTGTCAAATAGGTAGAGCCGGTTATATCTTCTCTTTTTAATTTGACTCTATGCTAATTTATACTCTGCCAATTTAATGGGAAAACCGCATTGTCTGAGTTAACGGGATAATTGTACTCGAAGCAAATTAAAAATATAGGAAAATCAAAGCCTTAAATCCTTTTTTTATAGTGATCGGTTACTTGAAGTGCTCTTTCTAATAATCATGTCTTTAAATGTAGTAATATAGGACACAATCACAGGACAGTGCATCGGGGCTGTTTCCATTTAAATGAGAAAGCTGCTGTTGAGATCCTGCGTTGGGGTTTTGGAGTCCTTCACCTTGGGTTTCCTCAGCCGTGCATGCAAACAGAGCTCGCTTCACCTTCCCTGCAGGTTCCTTCACCAGCAAAGTGCTCTGGACCCTGTTGAGAGACGTGAAGTTTGGAGAGGCCGTTTCCTACAAGCACTTGGCAGACCTGGCAGGCAACAGCAGAGCAGCGAGGGCAGTGGGAGGAGCCATGAGGAACAACCCTGTAAGTTCATGTCAACTCTGAAATGAAGTTGATGGAAGATGCTGGATTTAGAGAGCTGTAAGGGCTAAATGGCATTAGATTAAATTTATCTGCTCTGAAAACTGGCCTACCATGTGTAATAAGGTCAGGAAGTGTTTTTAATCAGCCATAATGCACAACCTGATGCAATGGGATTTATTCCCTACCATTTATAGTGTTAGATTTGAAAGAGAAACGCTTGTTTTAATTTATCAGCCTCTATGCATTTTTGTTGTTCTCAGACATTCTGATGTACTCTTAGGTGAGGGAAGTCTTTTTATCCAGTATCTGAAGGGGGGGCTACAAGGATGGTGGAGAGGGACTCTGCATTAGGGACTGTAGCGATAGGACAAGAGGTGATGGGTTCAAACTGAAACAGGGAAAGTTCAGGTTAGATCAAAGGCAGAAGCTGTTCCCTGTTTGCAGGTGCTGAGGCACTGGCACAGGGTGCCCAGAGAAGCTGTGGCTGCCCCATCCCTGGCAGTGCTCCAGGCCAGGTTGGACAGGGGGGCTTGGAGCAAGCTGCTCCAGTGGAAGGGGTCCCTGCCATGGCAGCGGTTGGAGCTGGAGGAGCTTTAAGGTCCCCTCAAACATAAACTGTTCCATGATTTTATGAGTTGTCTGGATTTGAACCAATTGGAGGGAGTAGGGCTCCAGGTTAGGCCTGTGGATTTTGGAAAAATGGTCTCTTATCATACTTGGTCTCTGTTTGTCTTCTTAGTAGTTAGCTTTCCATTTTAGTTAGCCTGGTTTGGCTTTCCACATGTATTTATGTACCCGAATCACGCTGGTCAGTGTGAGTCAGGTTGGTGAGAGTCAGCAGGTTGTGTATCCTCATACAGCTGGTTCATGTCCTGCCTTTTGGGGTTTCTGGGCTAGAATGGGTGCACAAGGAGAGAGGAGGCACTTTGATTCCCCAAACCCTCAATGTTTGGCCTTTAGACTGCGGGAGCCACAGCCACATGGCTCGAGTTTTGATGGTCATAGAGGAGCAGGGACAGCCCAAGACATCCCACAAGAGACTGATGCTGCAGCACCTTATTCCTGGGCACAGGAAAGGAAAAGCTGCTGAAGAGAGCACTGCTGTGTGTGTCTTTACCCATTCCCTTGCTACTTTGGCTCTAAGAAATAAAACCCTGTGATTTTGGCCATTCTTCAATATATTTTCCCTCATTACCTCTTGCCCTGAGCAACATGTTCTTTCCATACCCAAATTCCTCTCCTGTTCTGCAGCATTATACCCGCTGTAATCTTTGACCTCCCGTGTTGGTTTTGCGTTCAGTCCTCTCAGTATTTCTTTAATAAGGTACATATGAGACTGCAACATGTAGTTGCAAAGTGGGTTAGAAAATCTGCTTTCTCGAAAGCTGGTGGCTCTGCCTGTAGAAATAACAAAGGTGAAGGGGTTCTGCAGTGCCACTTATTATCTTTATGTTTCACCTCATTCATAAAGTCAACCTGCAAAGGTAACCCACATATAATGGCTTATAACCATGTAGAGATTTATGTGGGAAGTATGAAAAACACATTGAGGTGCTCATACTGAAGTGCCAAAGGACTGCGTGTGTGTTTGCATGTGGAATATGCATGAAATTACAGATTAACTACAGATGTGTAGAGATAAAACCGTGTTTTGGAATGGACAAGGTTCTCATTTCTATGAGATTTCTATGGGGTTTTTATCATCAGCTTTCTGTTATGAACTATTGGGGTGGTTTTATATTAACATAGCTCTTTCTCCCTAAAGCTATACATTATTATCTATAAAATGCTTTAAAAATCTTCTGCTGGGGCCAGAAAACACTGCAGCCATCGGATGGGATGGGAAATAACAGTAATAAGATAGGACCCCATTTAAAAAAAACCAGCGGTAGCTTTGCTGTATGTTTTCAGAACTATTTTCATCCTCCCTCACAGGGGAAAAAGCAGGAATTTTCACACCACAACCTGCTGTTACTGCTGCTTTGGATGCTGCTGCTCCACTGCAGCCTGAGGGCAGAGCTGGGTACATTTCTAGGCAATAGCAATTACATATCCTTTTGCACAACACTGTATTGTTATTCTTTGAGAACTGTTTCCTGTAGGTTTGCATTGTATTGCCTTATCTTAATGTACACCAGATGATATTGGAAAGCATTCCATCATATTAAAATAGTTTGTATTGTCAAGTACAATACAGTGTATTGACAAAACGGAGCTTTATGCTGCTTATGTGAGCTGTTCCATAGGAAAATCTGATAGAGACTTAAAATATCAGGGTGTACTTCTTTATTGAGCTTAGAAGCTTAAACCCATTAGACATGATGTGAGTTTCTATGGTAGTGTGCTACCTGCTCAGAATGGTAGGGTACCTGGGAAGCTGGTATGTGTATAAACACCCTTACAGTCTGTTTATCAGATGAGATATTGAGCTCTGAATCTAACTAAGCAGTTCATTAAACCGAACACGTCATCCAGGCTGCAGCATCATTAACGTGTCGGCACAGAATGCAAAGAGCTGTGGTGTTAACAACTGCTGCACCTGCAGCACGAGCTTTGAGAAGGAAACACCACATTGGAGGCGCAATTGCTTTGCAATTGGTACAGAAATGGGATGTTTTGTTAAGCAGCAGATTAGTGATTCTTGTTTGTGGGAGGGAGGCTGGCGCTAGTGAATACATATTGGAAGCATGGAGTTAAAGTTGATCCTTCGAACGATGGTCACTGTGGAAGATGTGCAAAAGAGCAAAACAAGTATGTTAGCACCTTGAGATGCTTCTTATGATTAAAGGTATAAATTATGAACAAGATGAAATCATAAACATGATTTAATGAGGATAGTAATGACGGTAAAAATGAGCATTTGAAATAACCAGAGCCTGGCATCGCCTTGTCCCTCAACCATCTTGATAGCATTGCCAAGCTCACCCTCTTCCATGAAATACCAGAACATTCCGCCCCTTCTACAAATCAGACATTGGTTTTTAATTCCAGTAGTGTGCATTCCACAGGATTCCCTTTGTAGCTGGGTTGCTTCCCATAATTCATACAATGACCTTCAACTCTCTGTTCCCTGTTTTCAGGTGCTGAGGCGCTGGCACAGGGTGATGGCCCAGAGAAGCTGTGGCTGCCCCATCCCTGGCAGTGCTCAAGGCCAGGTTGGACAGGGGGGCTTGGAGCAAGCTGCTCCAGTGGAAGGGGTCCCTGCCTGCGGCAGGGGTTGGAGCTGGAGGAGCTTTAAGTCCTCTTCCTGCCCAAACCAGTGTGGGATTGTATGATTGATTGTGAAGTATGGATTTGGAAAGTTGAGGACACATAAAGCTACTCGTGCATTAAAGTCTTTGGTGACTGGCAGTAACCCAGGCCCATGCTAGGTCACACTGTAGTCAGGACGAAGGGGAAGAAAAGCAGTCGGACATGAGCAGAGTGAACGATGACTTTCTGCTCGGTGGGATTCTTGCTGTGTTATAACGTAGCGTTTCAGCTGCCTCCATGAGGGCTGATTTGCTTTCGTCAGGTTGGCAGTTTCAGGAGGTGTCCAGCCTATCACCAGTATAACGGGACAGTCAGGATTCCATTGCCTGCAATAGGAATCCTGCAGCGATCGGAGCTGCTCCGCTCCATCCTCAGCCGGAATTCGCTAACCGCAGCTTGGAGCCGATCGATTCCTCACACAGGGAGTTTTTTTCCCCACCTTTTTTCTAAACAAAGGCATTATCGAGGAGTTAGTTTATTCACAGATTGCCACGAGTGGTAATGACCGCCCCAGCCTTGTTCTGCCAGTCACCCAGATGGCTGTTGATAAAGATTTAGCATCATGTTCTGAGTGTCAGGGCTGTCAGTAGTGCTGAACCATTTGACCAGAAGAAAAAACGCACAGGGAGCTATTGATTACAGCTTCTCAGTGTCACTTGTTCACCAGGATTTAGGTATTGATGAGGCTGCGAGTGAAAACAAGCTCTTTCCCTTGTGGGCCTCTACCCAGAAGAACAAAAGCAAAAGTTAGAGAAAATATTCAGCTGCTGCCCAAATCAGAGGGACTCCGTTATTGATCCGAGGGTCCCTTCGTGTTGTTTTTGTTGGAGACAAATCTATGGGTTTGGAAGTTTATAGCGTCTGAGGTCGGGGCTGTGGAAGTGATGGATTCGTGTGTTAGATGAATTAGATTTCACAGCATGAAGGTTTCAGCAGAGCTATAATATTATGAGCTGCTTGGTTATTGATAAAAATTACATTAAATGTAGCTGAGGCATTAAAGCTCCAGACTGGGGTAGGACTCCCTCTAAAATGTCCTTAGGGCCCTAATAAATTTTAGCAGGTTTAATTATTTTAGTAGGCTGAACATTGTCACCACAATTAAGCCAAACTGAAGCAATATTCAGTATTTTTAAATTATAGCCCTGATGCAGCCATTGTACCACGTTTTCTTTTCCACCCGATGCTATGGAAGGTGATGTAGTGGCACTTGTGCGCATTAGGACAAATTCAGTGTGGAATTCCTTATTTTGAGAATGCAAAAAGCTGCATTTATTTCACATCCTCTTCTTCATAGAAGCGTAGAATGGTTTGGGTTGGGAGGGACCTTAACGCTCACCCAGCTCCAATCCCCTGCCACAGTTCCCCCAAGCCCCTGTGTCCAACCTGGCCTTGAACGCTGCCAGGAATGGCGCAGTCACAGCTTCTTCATGCTTAATGTAGGTGGCTTAGCCACTGCATTAGTGAGCAGGTCCTGCACCAACCCAGGAATCATCCAAGACCCCACAGCTTCCACCACCTAAAAAATAGAGATTTATAGCTTACCATCAAAATACACTGATTTTTAAGGACTTGGAAATTAACCGTGGAGATGTTTTCACAGTGTATTATTATGGCTTGGTATGGCTTCGTCGCTCAAGGAAATGTGGCTGCAGTAACTTGTGCATGTGGACTGTAAAGACAGAGGAATCCCTAACCAGAAAAACCCTTCCAAACAGCAACTTCTTTAAAGTCATGAAGCAAGAATATGATGGCCTCATGTAAAGGTTTCATTGGTGCTCACTGGAGTTGTCATGGGTGCATAAGTCATCTATGGCATTACCAGCTGCAAGTGCAGCAGCTATTTATAAGCATTTCTTTATTAAACCGTGATTAACAGTAAGCACCTCTGTGTGTTCCCCTTTGATGTGGTAGCCTATGGGCTGAGACTGAGATTGAAAATTACTTAACAAAACCAAAAGAACACCAAAAAACCCCAAATCTGTATAGGTCTGGCCAATAGCTCTTCAGGGTTTGTGTGTCCCAGCCTCAAATATGAGCAGAGCTTGAACTGTACTGAAATTAAGTTGGAGTAAAATAAGTCAGTGTAAAGTATGTAATTTGTGTGTCTACATGAAACTAAATCACACTTCTTGACTTAAAATACCCCAATTGGTGAAAACTGCACTTTTCAATGAGTTGCTTTCGCAGCTCTATCACTTCAATGGAGTTACTATGCAGTTACCAAAACACATACAGGGTGATTAGAGATGATGTATTGCATTTTTTATGGTGTGTACTTCAACTATGATAATCACCTGTAATAAATAAGTAAAAAATGCATTTATGTACTTCCCTCTGATCAGTCTCTCCTGTAACTTCTTGCATTGATTTCTCCAAATCTGTGACATTTGGCTATAAACGATACAAAGGAAAAGGCAGGAAGAAATAAGTTCTTAAATTGGTTAGGCCTCCTGAATTAAATCTCTCCTGTTGCAGGCTTTAACAACCCACAACCCGTTTTGCATTGACTTGATGTTAAATAATAAATAGCACCTTGTTCTTGTGGTGATGTTTTCTGCAGCACACTTAGAGGTGCTATGGCAAGAGGAGGAGCTGGGGATTGGGAAGTTCAGTTCTGAAAGTGCTCTTCACAATGGGCTGTTTTCTTCCTGGAATACATCATCTTCCATCCTGGGGTGATGGTGAAGAGTTGTCCTGTACCCCCTTGCTATCCTCATGTGCAGTTTGGGTCTATGAGGTTTCATCACTCACCCTGGCCAATGAGGTTTGGTTGCTGATACAGGGCAGGTACATCTACTTCTTGCAAAGAAGTTCTTACAGATAGGATTTACTATATCATGGTTTGGGTAGGAAAGGACCTTAAAACTCATTCAGCTCCAACCCCTGCCACAGGCAGGGACCCCTTCCACTGCAGCAGCTTGCTCCAAGCCCCTGTGTCCAACCTGGCCTGGAGCACTGCCAGGGATGGGGCAGCCACAGCTGGTTTTCTCCCCATCACCTCACCCTTTGCTCCCTTTCTCTTTTTGTCTCTTCTGCAGATCCCGATTATAATCCCGTGCCACAGGGTGATCTGCAGCAGCGGGCAGAGCGGCAACTACGGAGGAGGCAACCTCATGAAAGAGTGGCTTTTGACACACGAGAAGCTCCAGCAAGAGAAGGCAGCATATTGATACAGCTCAGCCCCAGCTGCTAACCAGCCCGGACATGCAGCGTGGATACTTGGCTTGTAACAAGCGCCCAGAGCACCCAGCAGAATTTAGAGGAATGGTAAATATTTGAGTGACACAGAAATATAATGCAGCATCCAAAGTGAAATGTGTGGTGGCACCACTATATTAAAAAAGCGGGATGCGTCCTGAGGGATGCAGCTCGTCTGCCCTTTCTTGGTTTTACATTTTACAGCAGAATGACTACAGCGGTCCAGGCTGGTTGTGCATGGATTGTGTTCCCATCTCAAGCCTGGTTTGTTCTATTTTTAATGTCCATTAGAGCACAGGGAAGGGAATGGGAGGGACCTGGCGAATGGGAGGTGTAAGCCCCACAAGGAAGCATCTGACATGCTAAGGGCGAAACCCACAAGCGCACTGCCTGGGTCTCCCCTCACCTCTTTAGAGCCTGGAATGGGGTTTCACCTAAACAGGCATTAACGGAGCACACCGGGATGGATTTAAAAGCAAGTGGCTGCTGGATTGCTTGTTCCCAGCTTGTCTTTTTGGATCGTGAGAGGTGGGAATACAGCCTTTCACCGATGCAAAAAGCGGGGTGCAAGTGAAGCTGCTGGAAAACTGCATGAAAAGTGTATTTGAAATCAGCAGTTTTGAGTAGCACAACTTGGGCAAAAATAGCGGGAAGCTCATCACAGGTTCCTCTTTGTCAGCATCGCGTTTCCTTTTACCCGTCTGGTTTCCTCCCGTTAGCTTTGTGCATTTCTCTGTTGTGTAAAGCAAAAGGATCCCAGTATTTGGGAGATGTTAAAGCTCACTTTTGAGGTGGTTTAAGCAGGGTTCTCTGGAAGTACCAGCCACCAGAAGCTGAAATTTTCAGTATGGGAATCGTAAATCCTAACATGGAAATAGTGGGGTTTTTATGTGGTTGATCATATTTTCATAGATGTCTCTTTAGAAAAGGCCATTGCTAACCAAAAAATTACTGTGTTACGATGCGTTAGTTAATGTGGTATTATTGATACCCCCGAATTGCTTCAATAAAAGATCTGCTTTGCATGTACAAGTGTCTTTGTGTGTGTTTATAAATAAAACACAGTGTGTGATATATGGAGAAAATAAACTATACCCAACTGCACAATATAAAGCTGTATTTTTATCAAGGGTTTCTGGTGGCAATATAAACCACGAAAGCAAAGCTCAAGTGGTTTGTACGTGTCACCAGAACCCCGAGATAAAAATATAGCCTTATAATGCGTACAGTTTGGGTGTATTTTATTCTTCTTTTATATATATATATATATAATACATGCTACCAACAAAATAACAGGGCAGCAGCTGTAAACTTTCCTCTCTCTCACGTTCGCATCCCTTGCTGTTCCTCTTAAAGGTCTCCGTGTGTTCCGGGCTGCGCCTCGGTGCCGGGATGTGACTGGAGCAGAGGCTGGTGATGCGATGGGTGATGCCTGCGGCAGAACCCGGCGGCTATCGGGAAATCTGGAGCAGAGGGGGTTTGGGGTGGGGGGGGAAGAGGTCGGGCAGGGCCGGGCAGCGCTGCCCAGCAGAGGGCGCCCCGGCGCAGGGGAAGGAGAAAGGGAAAGGGGAATAAGGAGAGGAAGAAGGAAGGGGGAAGGGAAAAGGCAACAGGGAAAGTAAAAAGGGGAAGGGAGGGAGAAGGAAAGTGAAGGGGAAAAGGAAGGGAAAAGAAGAAGGGATGGAGGGGGAAGAGAAGGGAAAGGAAGAGAAAGGGAAAGGAATTGGAAGAAGAAGGGGGAAAGGAAAAAGGCAAAAGGAAAGGAAGGAGGAGAAGGGAAAGAGGGGAAGTAAAAAGGAAAAGGAAGGGAAGGAGGAAAAGGGAAAGAAAGGGGAAGGTAAGGAAAAAGGAAGGAAAGGGGAAGGGAAACGAAGGGGAAAGGAAAAGGGAAAAGAAGGGGAAGGGAAAAAGGAAATAGAAAAGGAAAGGAAATGAAAGGAAAGGGAAAAGAAAGGGAGTAAAGAAAAGAGAAAGGAATGGGAAAGGGAAAAGAAAGGGAAAGTACACAGGCCAGGCCCAAGTCTCCCCCAGTGTTCAGGGCGAGTGCAGCAGTGGCATCCCCATTGGCAGCCAGGCTGGGATGCTGTTGTTGCCGTGCTCCTCACTTCTCAGGAGCAGCTTTGACATTGCTAGCAATTAACAGAAGTACTCATTAACACACAAACCAATTGGAATAAACCCAGGAAAGTGCAGGGATTGGGTTTGGGTTTGAATCTGGGTTTGTGTTTAGGTTTGGTTTGAGTTTGAGGTTGCAGTTGGGGTTGAGTTTAGGTTTGTGTTTTAGTTTGCGTTTGGATTGCGTTTAGCCCTCCTACTGCTCTGTCCCAAGGGTTTCCCTGCATGGAGATCCATCTCCACACCCACTGCTGGGGCTGGCAGCACTTGCAACACCCCAAGGCTCTTCTGGGTTCAGGTCACAGCAAATTTTATGGAGACACAGAGAAAATACATTGAAATACATTAAAACACCGACGTCCCAGTATCTGTCTCTGTTCATGTGAAAAATGCCAGGAAAACCCACTCGCAGGAGACAGCTCCGTGCTTTCTGCCTGGAATTGGGTTCCTCTGACCTATCAGGTTTCCTCCCATCCAGCCTCGCAGTGCTTTGAACTGCTGACATTGAGACACTGTGCAGCCAGGCACGACAGCTGGCTCTGCAGCATCTAATACCAACACATGCTGGTTTAGCCCATTTCCAGAGCCTAAGATAATGAAAGATTCAGAAATAATATTTGTTTTGGCAGAACTACATTTATAATGAAATAGATGCCCTTGACCATGGAAGAGACTGAATTGTGCAGTGGGTCATTCTCCTCCCCCCTCTCTTTTTCTCCATACAAACAGGCTCTGCAGCCACTCTATGGCCAATAGAAATATTTTCGAAGGCCTATGTTGTATTTCCTGCATCAGATTTACAGCAGAATTGCAGCCACACTGCTTGTACTGTGTTAGACCGGAATGAAAAACGCAGATTACATCCTATGTATCAATCCCAAATGGAAAAGGGCCCCAGGCTTAGGGATTGTTACAGATCACTTTCATGCAAGCGGAGTTCGCAGCGTAATGAGCTCATACTGAAAGCATCTTAAACAGAAAACTGATTCATTGTCAGAATCGGGACATTTTTAGTTGTGTGCCCAAATTCTCCTCACTCATGCAATGGATTTGTTTGGAATTAGAGGAATTAGTCATCTGATCCGGGCGAGAAAGAGCTGGCCCATAAAGTTCCCATTTAATTTCTAAGCAGTTCTCGAGGTTCTTGCTATATCAGTTGGGTAAGGAACAGTGCCATCCTTGGTAGGACAGTGCTAACCATTCCAGATGATACCACATTATAGACAAGGAGCTGTAATTCCGAACTGCTGTTTCTGTTCACATCACAGATCATCATTTCTTCTAGAAACATCACAGGTTGCTACATTTAATCCTTTTCCCAATGTTTTCCCAAATTTTAAAGTTAGAATATTTATGGTATGGATTGCACCCAGGTCAAACAGATGGATTTGGTATTAAAGTGTGTATTTATTGTGAAAGGTGGTGCTGAAGACCTGCTGCTTTAAAGCAAAAGCAAGGAAAGAATAAACCTATGGAAAGATGGCCTCAAAACTTAAAGCACCGTAACCCAAGGGGACTCCTGTAAGATTTAGGGACTATTTCAAGAGTCATTTCTCACTCAGAATCTTCCAGGAATGTAAAACTCCTCAAAGAATTGCATTTACAGATTTAATTGTAATTCCTCTTTATGCTCTTATAGAAATGGAATAGAAATGGTGCTCAAAGGGTCCTCCATAGGAGTCCCTGCCCTTGCTGGGGGACTCTGCCCTGTACCTCGTGCTCCTCCAGCCTGCTTGAAGCGCAATGGAGAATATTACTGACACCCCCTTGCCATGGAAGCAGGAGATGGTTTCAGTTACACTGATGTGCAAATGCATCTTGTCAAAGGACTGTGTGCTGTTCTTGGCTGGAATAGCATGAGCAGTAACAAACAAACACACTTAATTTGGGCCCGTAATAGGAGCATTTTACCTAGGTTTTCTCTCTTTTTTTCTGTTTTCATTATTCCTTCTGTTTTCTTCATTTTTTTTCTTCTTTTTTCCTCTCTTTTCCCCTGCCCTAGCAAAACCTTTCATCTCCGCCTGTCCTGAAGTCCGGGCTTTCCCAAAGATTGCCTTTTAGCATCACTATTTTTGTTGTGCAGCATTTTTTTTTGGAGGGGAGGGGGATTATTTTTCATTTTCCCAGCATTCAAAACCCCTTTTCCTCCCCAAATTATTATCACAGGGGCAGTGAGGAGGAGCACCCTTGACCCCGTTGCTGTAGACTGAAGGCTGAGGGAGAGAAGCCACCTCCATCTCACTCCTTCCTGGTCCGGAGGGATGCAGGGATGGAGCGTGAGCTCTCCCCCAGAGCCTGATCCAGACCATTCCCCATCCCGTGTGAAGTAACATGCGTGTGGCAGGCCAAAGCAGGGCCGGGGGCCGGAGGAGCTGCAGGGTGGGAGGCGCAGCCTGCCCGGAGCCGGCGGCAGCCGCGGGTCTGGGCTCCATCAGCGGCGGCCGGGATGCGGTAGCTGGACCCCAAGGTGAAAATTGACGTGAGCGCAGGGCGCTGGCAGCGCCTGGGGCTGATGAAAGGATGTTGTTAACAAGCCCTTCACGTTTCTCATTAATGGCTGCGTCGGGTTCGAGGGGGGGGGGGGGGTTGGGCTTGGAAAAACCCCAGAAGACCA
>NDXB01009807.1:37903-65904 GCA_002631895.1 Agapornis roseicollis
GGGGGGGGGGGGTTTGTGCATTGAAAAAAGCCAGAAGACCAAAAAATTCCACCTGGGCACTAATGAAGATCGATCCCATACAGTGCGCGCAGTTATCAATTTTTAAAACCTCTTTAAGTGCCTTATTCAGTTGTTTGAAACGGGGCTTTTTATTTGTGTCTCTGAGTATTCCTTGAGTATTGACTGTGGAGGGCTCCTCCTGGGCTCTCCTCTTTAACCAATCTTCATTTAACCTGCAGGAAAATGGGTGCTGGTGCCTCACCTCCAGCCTGGTCATGGATGCTGCGATGTGCCAGGGTGGCAAATGGAGCCTGTCGGTCTGGGCCTGTGCTGGCAGTACCTGGGGTTACGCTATCAGAGGTGGCATTGGTCTTCTTTTGCTGAGCAGCCTCCTGATCTCAGAGCATCTTCCAGTATCTGAAAGGAGCCTGCCAGGGTGCTGGAGAGGGACTCTTCATCAGGTACTGTGGCAATAGGACAAGGGGTGATGGGTTCAAACTGAAACAGGGGAAGTTCAGGCTGGAGATAAGGCAGAAGCTGTTCCCTGTTTTCAGGTGCTGAGGCGCTGGCACAGGGTGATGGCCCAGAGAAGCTGTGGCTGCCCCATCCCTGGCAGTGCTCAAGGTCAGATTGGACACAGGGCTTGGAGCAAGCTGCTCCAGTGGAAGGGGTCCCTGCCCATGGCAGGGATTGGAGCTGGAGGAGCTTTAAGGTCCCCTTCATCCCAAACCAGGCTGGAATTCTGTGATAGATTTGGAGGGAGAAGACCGTGTGTGTTGGGACCCCTCTTTGTGAGAAGCTGTGACCAAGCCTCTGACAAGTGCTGGATTTCCACCAGTGGAAGGGTTTATTTGGACTGGATTGGGTTCTGTAAACCTTTATCTAAACAGCATCATCCTAAACACCTCCCTCAGGAGATCCATTTGCTATGTAGAGATACAACCACTCCAGGAGGCACGAGGTCCAACCACACCATGCCTGCAGTTTGGAGCAGGACCTGTAGAAGTGGGTTAGTAGAGAGGATTTCAACCTCTACCTCTCAAAATTGTCCATTTTTGATGGGACACAATTTCTGTTCTTGGTGCTATCTGCCTTCTTATTTTCTGTAACCCTGGCTATGAGGCTGGGCAAGCAAGGATGAACCTCAAGTGAGGAGGATGAACTACAGCCCCTAGCAGCATCTGTGAGAGATGGATGGCAATAGGGATGGAATTGCATCACAGAATACAGGTGATAAGTATAAAACTATTCTGATGTTTATCTATAAAATGACATCAGTGTATTGCACAGATTTGATGTCAGACACCAAAAATCACCAGGCAGATACTCAGGGTAGCTGAAGGTGATGGAGCTAGTGTGTGCTTGCATGGTGCATGCTTCCAGGGTAGCAGCCAGAGTGGGTAAACACCACACTAAAGGCACCATATGGGTAATGGAAGATAAATGTCCATTCCCATCTCACAGGCTGAGAAACTTCCCACGGAAAGAATTAATCCTGCAGAGTTGTATTTAATGTGGCCAAAATCAAACTGGGAAGTAAGGCAAAAATTGAAA
The DNA here is from genome assembly GCA_002631895.1 of Agapornis roseicollis. Lineage (NCBI taxonomy): Eukaryota > Metazoa > Chordata > Aves > Psittaciformes > Psittacidae > Agapornis > Agapornis roseicollis. The sequence continues at coordinate 39,458 of NDXB01009807.1, forward strand.
TGAAACCAGTATATTGTCATGAAAGTAACTTCGACTCCTGCCATGCATTTTGCAGCAGCGATTACTGTGCAAATACAATCACGTGCAAAGAGGATGGCACTGGGATGAAGTTTGAACCTCCCGATACCGCTTGAGTTGGAGATCATCCCTGTAGCCACAGAAGCAGTATCAGGAGGCTGCTAACTAAAGGAATACCCAGCAACTGCTTCACAGCACTTTTGTCCTCTAAAAGGAGCAGACTAAACCCACCCTGAGTTATTGCAGGAATCACTGTTTTGAGAAGGAACAGACTGCTAATTGCCCGGTTCCTTGTCCCTAGCTCAGTAATGAGTCTTCCCTTTCCGCTGCTCCTGATGACCAGCAAACTGTCTCCAACCTTCTGGTTGTCAAGCAAATTGTGACGAGGCAAATGTCACATCATGGGGAGCCTTCTGCAGTTTTTGACCCCTTCAATCTGTTTTCCAGCCTGGGTATGGCAAAGAAGCTGTGTTGGATTAATTGGTTGTCGCTTTTCTGCAGGCAGCGGGTGAAGTCCTGGTACACAACCCGACTCCTTTAGATGAGCAGCATCCTCTCTTTCACAGTTCTATGTCCTTATGTCACTGTGGATTTGCTCTGGAAAGGTTCCTTGTTTGCCAAAGCTGGAGCAGAAGATGTTGAGGTCCTGTGGTGTTTTATCTGCTGAGATTCCTGCTTCACACTTTAAGAAAGCTTTGTGTTGGAAATGACTTCCATAACCATTGATCTCGATTGCACTACAGTGCCCTGCTCCATGATCAGTAGTTGTTATCTGGGGTTGTTGCTTTCTTGGGTTTTCTCTTAAATTGTTTCTTGTGATTGGCAGTAAAACAGTATGGGAATTGTGAAGTTAAATATGCTTTTTATACTGGAGACTGCTTTCTCTGGAAAACTGGAAAAGTTCTATTTGAGAAAACTCCATGAAAACTCAGATTCCAGTCCTCTTTATCACATAGAATCACAGAATGCCAAACCAGTTTGTGTTGGAAGGGACCTTAAAGCTCCTCCAGATCCAACCCCTGCCACGGGCAGGGACCCCTTCCACTGGAGCAGCTTGCTCCAAGCCCCTGTGTCCAACCTGGCCTTGAGCACTGCCAGGGATGGGGCAGCCACAGCTTCTCTGGGCCATCACCCTGGGCCAGCGCCTCAGCACCTGAAAACAGGGAACAGCTTCTGCCTCAGAGCTCAGCTCAGGCTCCCCTGTTCGGGCAGGTTCAAGCCATTCCCCTTGGCCTGGCCCTACAGGCCCTTGTCTCAAGCCCCTCTCCAGGTTCCCTGCAGCCCCTTCAGGCCCTGGAGCTGCTCTCAGGTCTCCCCTTCAGGAGCCTTCTCTCCCTCAGGCTGCCCCAGCCCAGCTCTCTCAGCCTGGCTCCAGAGCAGAGCTGCTCCAGCCCTCCTGACCTCCTCTGGGTCTTAGGTAGATACCACCATCTCCTGCTAAATCAGTTGTTGAGATGCTGCATAGTGCTGGGGTAGGGATCAGCTGGGGCTTCCAATGGGTGACACAGATCCAGAGGAGACAAGCATTAGGAGGTAACCTCAGGAGCCTGTGCATTCATGTCTTTGCAAGGATCCTGGTGCTATATAAATCCAATGGTAACTGCACACAGCCCTTTAGCTGCTGGGGAGCTGCCAGTGTCTCTGTCCCTGACAAAACAGGCTGCCCAGGGCAGGGCTGCAGGCACCATCCCTGCAAGGGTTCACACACCGTGGAGACGAGGCCTCAGTGCCTTGGGGCAGGGGTGGCCTGGGCAGGGCTGGGAATGGTTGGACGGGATGAGCTTGAAGGGCTTTTCCAGCCTACTTGATTCCGTGATTCCAAAAGGCTTGTGCACCATGGCTTTAAGGGGAGTTATGAGAGAGAGCCCCAGTGCGCACAGGGAAGGGATAAAGAACCTCAGTAACCAACTGGAAAAGCTCCCATTTTACCTGGGAATACTCCAAAACTCACCCAGTCTTCTTGCAAAAACACAGCACAACTTATTCCTGAGTGCACATTCCAAATTACTCCTACCCTGCATTTTTCTTTGAGCATTAACACTCCAGGACTAAATACGTAGTTTGGAATTGGAGATGAGTACATGCACGCTGCAAATGTAGATATATCTTGCTGAGTACACAGCCCATAAAATATGTAGTGTAAGATCACTCATTTATTTAAAGATGCTTTTTAGTTCGGATGGAAAATGACACAAATCTAAATATTACAATGCAAAGTAATGTGTAACTGTCTGTGTGTTATGGCCTTAACACTATACTTTTGATGCAGAAGTGATATAGCAGCTGCACTTTAATTTCAAGCAAATTGATCCCAGATGTAAATGTTGGTTTGTTCCATGGAAGATAGTGCACAGGTAAAGCAAATAGCATTGGTTTATAGTCCAACAGAGTGTTGCAGCAGGATCCAGCCCCTCTTGCCAGGGTACATGGCTGTGATGGAGTGGGATGCCTGAATAGGACACCCTGCAAAGAGACAGCTTTGCTTTTCATCCTTTAAGGATACAACCACCTGTGATGCAAGTAGCTGTTTTGAAGCCAGGAAAGCTTCTTGCGTTGTCAGATGTCCTGCAGGCAAAATCTGAATCTGGATTGTTTTCCATCCGTGTTTTGTAGAAGCGTTTTTCTCCTGCTGTATTTATGTTATGCACAAAAGGAAACACAAAACAACACCTAGATTTACTGACTCAGCAATCCACTCCTTTCAGAGTTAAAGTAATAGTCATAATTGTGCTTCACTTTGCCTGGAGATACCCAATGTCAATGCCACCATGGGCAATGTATAAACAGCGTAATAGGTCCTTTTATCGTCCCGTGCCTACAGAGGATGGTGAAGACCAAATATCCTGCTGTCAGACAGAATGATTTGGGTTGAAGGGACCTTAAAGCTCATCCAGCTCCAACCTTCACCACTGGAGCAGCTTGCTCTAAGCCCCTGTGTCCAACCTGGCCTTGAGGACTGCCAGGGATGGGGCAGCCACAGCTTCTCTGGGCAGCCTGTGCCAGCGCCTCAGCACCCTCATGATCACACCTCTCTGCTTCTAACAAGATGAACCTTTTTCTTATAAACTAGGGCAAACTGCTTGTCCAAGGAGGAGAAACCCACAAAAGGCACCTACTCCATCGCTGCTCTTCCCAGCACCAGAGCTCAACCACACTGCTCCCAGAGCTCAGTAGACTCATCCAAAGGAAACAGAAGATCTCTCAGGTCAGTTATTTCTCCTTCTCTAAAAGTTGTCAATGTAGGATTATGGTCCTACTATGTAAGGTCTGGCTGGTGGGTGCAGATAATGTATATCTATATGTATGTATAATGCACATCAGCACTGCTGGTTTGGGAAGGGGCTGGTCTCAGCCCACACCAAGCAAAGGTTATTCTTCAGGCTGGTTTATAGCTCTTCTTTCCACCCGTCTGCAAGCTGGATTCCTCATAGCCAGTGTCAACTGCTTTTATTTTCTACCTCTTTTAGGTCAGGTCTGCACATGCAGGGTGAGGTGAGACACTAGAACACCTCAGAGCGAGGGTGGTGATCACAGAGAAGCTGAGGCTGCCCCATCCCTGGCAGTGTTCAAGGCCAGATTGTACAGGTCTTGGAGCAACCTGCCTTAGTGGAAGGTGTCACTGCCCATGGCAGAGGTTGGAACTGGATGAGCCTTAAGCTCCCTTCCAACACAAACCCCCCTGATTCTATGATTCTATGCTTTTATTCTGGTTTCACAAAGGCTGTGATTTATTTAAATTGGGGGCATACTGTGTTTGGGTCCTTCTAAATCAGTATTGTTCGAATTGATGTTGAACTGATTCAAGTTAGACCTCCGAGAACTCCTCTACTTGGTAGCTGCACTGATTTAACTCTATTTCTTTCTGAATCATTCTAGACAAATCAGTGCACAGGTTGTGCTCTTTTATGCATTGCCTTTCAGATACCAAAATACCTGAATCAAGGGATATATAATATATATATAAAAGGTGTTACTGAAGGGCAGGTACTGGACAAAACTGTGGCACTTCTGCACAGCAAGTATTTTCTCCCCATGCAGCGCAGGGAATCGACTGAACCTGTCACAGACATGTACAACCTTACGTAGCAACTTCTGCAAGTATTTAGCAGCAAGACATATTGACCATATTCTGAAGCCCTTACTCAGACAAAACCTGCCCAGAGGTCAAGACGAATCTCAACTGATCGATTTATTCAGAAGCAGCTCCCTGTTTCTGTGTGGGTTTGAAGCACATCCCTTTGAACAGGACACAAAATTAGAGAGCTAAAATCAGGCCGTGGCATGGGAGGACGCAGTGAAAACGTTCATCCATGTGATACGTGCTTTGCTGGGACCACAGAGGGTGTTGCAGGGAAGGGAATGTTAATTTTCCAGAGGGAGCGGGCTGCAGGAGGAGGTGGGAGCAGGGCCGAGGATGCGTTTGCCCTAGGAGGTGGCAGCGCGCTCTCAGCGCCGGCTGCTTGACAGAGCGGCTGTATAATAGCAGGGCACTCACCTCAAATCATAGGTTGTGAAAACTGACATTTCCATTCAAATTACTCCAATAGCCAACTGTTCCCCCGTGCAACTCCTTCTGTAAGTGACACGGTGACAGTGATCCAGGAATTTAACTTGCTGTTGTCTCGTTCCAAGCGGAATTCTGAAGTTTGTGACATGCATTAGGAGGATGGCTCCTGGTCGTGGCTGGGGCTTTGTGTGCCTCTGCGATTAATCACAGGTCGAGGCAGAGCCTGGGAAGTTTTGTCAGCTCAGGATCGTTGTCCCCGTGGTGAGCCACCCCTCACTGACTCCTCTCCTCCTCATTTCCCATTGTCTGAGTGAAGTGCTGCAGCTCCACTGAAGTTTTCCTGGCACCTCCTGGTTCCTTGAGCTTTATTTTAAGTCTTCTCTTTAATTATGATGGTTGGATCATCTGTTCTTGACACATGAGTACCTGATGGTCACATCGCTGTGCTCCCTCCTCTCCTCAGGGCTGCCTCCTGGATTCTTTCTCTTTGTCACAGCTTGGCTTCCATTGCAAGTTAATTTCTGTCAAACCTTTTGAGCAGGAAGCATTTTCTGCTCATTAAGTAAACCAGCAGATCTGGTGATTCGAGGAGTTTGCCATACACAGGCTGAAATCGCATCTAATTATTGCCCAACTTTACTCTTATATTACCTGGTCAACCCTCAAACCCCTTTGGTTTGTTGCACAGATAGCACCAAACTGGCTTTGTCTTTAGTGGTTGATGTTGGAGACAAAGTATTTGACAGTGGATTCTCTGCCTGTGCCTTAGAGACTTGGGTCAAATCACCCTTCTGCTGCCACTGATGGGCAAGGCAGCAAAGCATGAGGTAGGTCCTTTGTATGCCATGGTGGCGTCTCTTAGAAGACCCATCCAGTGGGCAGGCTGGGGCAGCCCCATGGAGCTGGGAGAGATTGGGATGTGGTTTGGGTTGGGATGTGAGCTTGTTCTACCCCATTCCTTGCAGAGAAGCTGGATGAGGATGTGGATTCTACAAACCTTGTGAACTAAACACAGCAATGGCCCTGAGCCCCAGTCATGGATCTAAGTTGAAAGACCTTCCACATCTGGATCTCAACCTGGCTTACAGTCATCTTCCCTCAAAACTCATTTTTGTAACTTGGAAAATGTTATTATAAGTCATGTTTGTCTCCACTTCTTTGAGAAAAACTGGGCCTCATTATCGCCATCACAGTCACAGTAATAATTATTGTCACGTCTTTATAGTGAATTCATTCCTTCTTGGACAGGGAGTGACTCCACTATGCAGAAGAGCTTTCAGAAGAAGAAACACAGTGTGTGCAGCGTGTCGGTGGGTCATTGTCTTCACTGCCTGACAACAGCAGTCAATAAACCGAGCTCACTGACTGTTGATTCAACACCGTGCACCCTCCATGGATGAAGACATTATCTGAAGTGAAGAGCATTCCATCATTTCCAAATTAAATTGTCATAGAAATATGGCATCTCAAATGCTCTGCAAAAGGCTGTGTAATCAACGTGCTCAGGGGTAAGTTATGAGGGTAGTCTGAGATATCAAGCTACCTAAAGCTTATGCTTTGATCTTACTTCCAAGGTCCTGGAAGTTACTTCTTGTCCCTGCTGAACCCCTGGGTTCGGATGAAGTCTGTGCTAGGTATTGACCACCACCAGGTGTTTTGTAAGACTAAACCCACATAGACTCATAGAGTGGTTTGGGTTGGAAGGGACCTCAAAAATCATCTGTTTCCAACCCCCTGGTCTAGCAGAAGGTGTCCCATGGCAGCGGGTTGGAACTGGGTGAGCTTTAAGGTCCTTTCCAATCCAAACCATTCCAGGATTGGATATAAGGGAGAAATTCTTTCCTGTTACAGGGTGGTGAGGCACTGGAATGGGTTGGCCAGGGAGGTTTTGAATGCTCCATCCCTGGCAGTGTTCAAGGCCAGGTTGGACAGAGCCTTGGGTGCCATGGTTTAGTGTGGGGTGTCCCTGCTTATGGCACGGGGGTTGGAACTGGGTGATCTTAAGGTCCTTTCCAACCCGAACTATTCTATCATTCTATGGTTCTATGTGCTCAAGGCTGTCAAGGAAAGTGTGAAAAATGACTGGAGCACAGAAAATAAATGTAAATGGTTGGGGGTGATGCAGCGTTTGCCATTGTTATTGTAGAGACCATAGAGGCTTTAGATGGGAAATAAACAAAACCCAAGCAGTTGAGGGAATATTAAGCTACCTTCTGAAGGGTCAGAAAACACCACTTACCCTCATGTGGGAAGTAACAGCCTTAAATCTCCTGTGGTCTGGCCAAAGAGAGCACCATGTGCACCAGTTTTGGGTAGAGGGAGATAGGCTGTAAAACCAGGGGTGTTCATTAAGATGAATCACAGCAAAAGTAACAAAACATTGCTTTGATACGACGGTGAATAGCGGATTAACCACACAATGCTGCTGGGGTTTGAGTTCTGCGTGTCTCCTGTTTGTTTTGTGTCTGTTTGTGATGCCAGCAATGAAAATCATGTTTGGCTGCTAAGTGAGCAAGTGCTCAAAAAAGGGCTTTTTGGTGCCCAGAATCTGTTTGCCAGCAGGTGAATGATGTGGGGAGGGAGAAGAAGAGGAGCTTGGTTTATTTTCAAGGGCAGAAATTTCATGCTGGGAACCCAGTTTGTGTTTTCTTTCTTATCAAAACTCCTATCTCCATAGCCATATACCAAAAAAGAAAAGAAACAGCCCATCCAGATTGCAGGGTAGGTTATTAATAGAAGATCTCTGCCTTTTGCCAGATTGGTGGGCTGAGGATGTTCTTCCAGAATAAACCCTATTCTGTGCAGCAGAAGAGGAAGAGTCCTGCAGGGATGATGCATGTAAACTAATGGCCATGAGACCGAAGGGGCTGGGGCAGCAAAACCCCCACAATCTAATCATCCTCTCTGGTCGTCAGTGGGAGCTGCGGGAGAAGACATTGCATAAAGCAGACACATCCAGGAAATCGGGCCTGTCCAGGGCAGCCAGATGGAGTGGGGATATCCTGACAAAGCATTCATTTTAATAAATGTTCAATTAAAATCAGTTCTGTAGCACAAGCACGGTCCAGAAGTAGGATGGGAATTAATAAGATTGCTGATAGAAAGGAACATCGAGGTAGTTGTGCACCAGCTAAGAATGATAGGTTTAAAAGATGAACCCTAACATTTCTATGGGATTATTTAGTACAAACCAGAAAATGTTAGTTCAAGCAATGCTTTAAAATGATGGGTTTGAAATTCTAGCTCTTTTTTGCACAAAAATTCACCCCTAACAGTGCTGGCTCTTCCTGTGCCCATGTAATGCCTGATCTGTAGGTTTATATAAATAAGTAACTGAGGAAAAACTCCTCTAGAAACTTTCATCTATCATGTAACATATACGCTGCCTAATCAAAAGTTTATGATAGTGGAGATCTCAGGTGAACAGAGGAAGATTTTTCTGGTTTATACCTTGATATAACCCATTTATCTGAATTTGTGAGTAGGTGAATCCCATATGAAGTCAGCAAGGCTCTTCATGCAGGTATTAGATGCTTGGGTATTAGAATCATAGAATAGTTAGGGTTGGAAAGGACCTTAAGATCATCCAGTTTCAACCCCCCTGCCATGGGCAGGGACACCTCACACATCGCCCAAGATGGCATCCGAGCAACAGCTTAGTGGCAGGTTCTTGTTTCCTTAGTTACAACTTGGTCTTCACCCTCCTGTGAGTTCATCAATCAAAATGCAATGGGTGTCTTGGGTTAAAGTGCTAGGAGTTTACCTGCGGTGGGTTCGCAGCCTTTATGTTTGAGTCTGCGGTGGAAGGCACCTGATAATAAACAGAAGTTGGGCATGTTGATGGCAGGGATGGATCTGATGCTAATTAGGAGAGAGCCTGGAAATGCCAGAGCTCAGAAGTTGCAATTTGTTTTTAAACAGGAGACTTTGTGTTTGCCTGGCAAAATATTGTCTTGTCTTGTATCTACAATGTAGAATCATAGAATCACAGACTGGCTTGGGCTGGGAAGGACCTTACCTGCCTGGAAAACTAAACCATTGTGTCTACAGCAGGGACACCATCCTGTATCCTGTGGTACCCAGCCAGTGAAATGTGGCAGATGAGCATCCGTGATAAGAGAAAATCAAATCTAAGCTGCATGCAATCAATACGTCTTAAATCAGCTGAGTATTTCTAGAAATAAGGGTTTGGAGATGTGTCTGTGACCCGGACAGAAACAGCTTCAGCAGTGTCTAAAATTCCTGGAAGTCTGTGGGGTTTTTCCTGCCACATCTCCTTAACCTGATACTTGGAACTGCTTCAGATCTTCCTTCAGTGCAGTCACCAGGGTGGACATCAAAACCCAAACCTTCCCCTGCCCATTGGGATGTTCCCTGGTGAGGTGGTTGAGGAGCACCCTGGGGAGCCTCAGCTCACTGCCACCACATCATAGAATCATAGAATCCCAGCCTGGTTTGTGTTGGAAGGGACCTTAAAGCTCATCCAGTTCCAACCCCTGCCATGGGCAGGGACACCTTCCACTAAGCAGTGCATCCAGCATCATCCAGCACTGGCACCTGCAAAGGTGGTTAATGGCCAACCCGCCAGGTTGTCCCCCTGGGTATTTTCCAAGCACCAAAAGCTCCCACAGCCCCAGCATTGTCTTCAGTGGGGTGCTGGGACACTGGCAGCCGTTCGGGATGAAGACTGACCCATGCTGCAAATACTCAGTGTTGAAATCCCAGCTGCCATTGTTCCTAAGGGAATGAAAACAAGGGGAAGGGAAACTCTGGGGTAAATTTAAATAAGAAGCATATCCAATGAAATTAAAAAACTCTTTGCTTTTTTGCAGTATCTGAAGCAGAGGAGTCAAAGAGCAGTCGTGAAGATGCTTCCGTGTATGAGTACGCATTGGAGCAGTCATTGGGACTGCACTGCGCTCTCAGGTGAAAAGCAACATGTAAGTCTTCACAGGCTTTTACTCTAAACATTCAGTTGGTTTGTGACAATGTTATTTGCTCATACCTAATGCTGTTACTTTATATTTTTTAAATGCTGTTAAAACTCAACCATGCATTGATATAAATAATACATGCTATACAAGTATGGACACTGTACAGATGCGAGTTAATCATAGAATCCCAGCTTGGTTTGTGTTGGAAGGGACCTTAAAGCTCATCCAGTTCCAACCCCCTGCCACAGGCAGGGACACCTTCCACTGGAGCAGCTTGCTCCAATCCCTGTCCAACCTAGCTTGAAAGACTAAAGATGCATATTCATATTTAGGCCCCTAATATCACTCATGGCCCTATGACCATATTACCATTGCTATATACCTTGTGATGCCCTCTGGTATTGCTCCTGAGCCATCCTTTAACATTCAGACCATCACACCGAGTATTAAAATGTTTTGCTGTTTTCTCCTTTCACTCCAAGCACGAGCCAGGAGCAAGCTGTGCATCTTGCAACTCAACGCATCTCTGCAGCCATCGCACAATGGGACCGAAATGAATAAATAGGCAGGTAAATAAATAAATAACCCCCCCAAAACCCAAGGGCTGGTAATTTAGTACTAGAAAGTTAATTCCGGAGACCTCTAACCTTTAAACCGCCACGTGACTATTGATTTTCAATACCGCGGGGGTCCGTGCCACCCTAAGCGTGTAGTTCAGCAGCTTCAGAACAGTTTTTTCCTTATCAGTTCAGTCCCCGAGTACTTGTGCATTAAGACAACAAATACCATCGGCTCCCGGCCTGTCACAGGGCAGACGTGCTGGGTTTCTAATGAAGTGGGGACGGCTGGCGAGCAGATCGTGGTGAGGGGGATCCTCTGGCACCTTCCCAGCAACCAGGGGCTGGGATGAGCATTGGGTAGAGGCAATAGAGGGGGATGCGCGATGCAGGTGGGGTGTCCCCAGAAAATGCACTGGCTTCACACCAAGCCATTTCTATTTAATATAGAATTGTATTATCATAGAATCCCAGCCTGGTTTGTGTTGGAAGGGACCTTAAAGCTCACACAGCTCCAACCCCTGCCACGGGAAGGGACCCCTTCCACTGGAGCAGCTTGCTCCAAGCCCCTGTGTCCAACCTGGCCTTGAGCACTGCCAGGGATGGGGCAGCCACAGCTTCTCTGGGCCATCACCCTGTGCCAGCGCCTCAGCACCTGAAAACAGGGAAGAGCTTCTTTCTTACATCCAACCTAACATTCCCTGTGTTAATTTGAGGATTGTAAGGTTTTTAAACCGATTTTTTTCCCCACCCAAGCAGCAACCAAAAGTGGATATAGCAGTGATGTTCCAAGACACTCTGAACCCTGGTGCTGGGATTATGCTGTAATACCATGACATGCTCCTTTAAACACCTTCCTCCTTTTGTAATCAGCAATTAGTTCAATCAGTGGCAGTACTGGTCTGATGTGCTGCGAGCCACGTGTGCAGCATCCTTGGCTTGGATGAAGATGTGCTTTAACCCACACACCTAAAAAAGACTTCAGCCTTCCCTCCTCCCCCCAGCTCTATTGATTATTGAAAATGTTACATCCCGGCGAGGAAAATGTCAGTGCTTTAAATACCAGCATTAACAGTTGGGAAAAGTTCTTTTTCACCCAGGCATGTGTGATGAAGAAAAATTAAACAATGGAAAAGACAGAGAAATGGATGGAACTTAAAAGGAAAAAAAAAAAAAAAAAAAAAAAAAAAAACCCAAAAAAAACAAAAAAAAANGTTGGGAAAAGTTCTTTTTCACCCAGGCATGTGTGATGAAGAAAAATTAAACAATGGAAAAGACAGAGAAATGGATGGAACTTAAAAGGAAAAAAAAAAAAAACCACAAAAAAAAACCCCAAAAAAATCATTTAGGTGTTAATTTGACTGAGTAGGAGCTTTACTCCCTTAAGTCGAGGGAGCTTTTACTCCCTTAAGTAAAGTGGCTTAAAAGAAACATGTCTCAGACTGGACTTTTTACTGGAACGGTGAAATATATAATGAAATTCAACAAGGAAACTGGAAAAACAGCCAAATTGGTGCAGCAAAGTGGTTAATAGGATCATTAGCCTACTCGCTGTATTTTTTTGGACATTGTGTGCCTGTACCAGAGTCCTCGAGAGCAGATTGCAGGAACAGGCTGACAGTTACCCGCTAACTCAGCAGTGCTGGGTGCAAACTGCCATCTTCCTGTGGATTTACAGCTGCCACTTCTGCTACTTCAATTAGTTCTATAGCACACAGATGTTGCTTAAATGTTGCTGCTAATGATACTGCAATAAGCGTAAGATTCATGCCATATTTTGAGGCACGTAAATTTCTCAAGTGGCACAATTAAAGTGGAAATATTAGGTGGGGAGAACTTGGCAGTCTCTCCAACTTGGAAAGCGCACCCGCTATGCAATAATGGGTCAAAAATTCATTCAAGTTTTACTGCTGTTCAGAGTTTTAAAAGACTTTTCACAGTTGAATGCAAAGTAGTAAAAAGCAGAGTATTAGGAAATGAGAATGCTGTTCTGTTATTCAGACATGACTTTTAATTTCAAATTGGAATCACATGCGTCACCTTCGCCTGCGCGTTGCCCAGCCGCAAAAAAATGGCCCTTTGACAAGATGCAGAAGGAATAAATACACATTCCTTCGCTGAGATGCAAAAGGAATAAATACCTCTTCCTTCGCTGAGATGCAAAAGGGATAAATGCAAAGTTTTCATTCATAGTGGTTTAACTGCCGTGGCTGCATGAAGGTTCAGCGTGGCGGTTGCATTAGCAGGGGGAAGGAAAGAAGAAATGGTTTCCCAAATCACACACAGAGACAGCATCAATCATTTCCAAAGCCAGATGTAGGCTCCAAACTGCAGCCTGACAACACATCTCCTGTTTGTGCAGCCACCAGGCAATTATTCTTTCCATTCTATCTCCCAATGACAGATCTCCAAACCCAGGGCTGTAAAAATGAGAGTTTGGGCTTATACAGTTGTGTCAGGTCTTAACAAAAAATAGAAGGAAACTTATCATGGCTGCGGTGTTTATGGGCTTGTCAGAGCACATGTACATAATTTTCATCGAAATTTCTTTTAGCTCATTTCCAGTCCTTCAGGATTAGATTTATCAGCAGCTCGTTCGGGGGCAGCTCTGTGCCTGCATCCAAGTGGCTTTTCCCCCTTTGAGTAGGATCCGGATGGGAGCCTGTTGGCTTGATGCTGGTTGTGAAACGTGGAAGCTTTTCTTCATCCTGGATATTCCCCTTGTTCAAATCGGTTTTTGCCTTGGGTGTCTGGCAAATCTGAGGTGTAATTTATAAACGTGGCTTTACAGCTCGGTCTGCTTTGGTATGTACATCACTGGGAATGCGTTTTGATGGGGGAGAAGCACTGAACAGGGAGGCAAACCCAAAGAAAGATGGAAAATCCAAATATTATTTCCATTTCATGTTTAAATTACTTATTCTAGGGACAGATTAGCAGGCGAGCACTGATTTTGAAACTCCCAGTATCTACAGTATGTAAAGGATGAAGTTAAGTGTTAGGAGAAGCCATCAATACCAAACTAAGGAGCATCAGCACCTTGTGTCTAAACTACTGATTTTCTACCACAGTGCCCCAACATTTCCATTTCTCTGCATGGCTCCTTCCCACCCCTGGTTTGGATTATTTAACAGCAAATCTTGCACGTGTCAGATTTGTCTTGTTCCAAGCAACGAGGACAATAAGTTCCAGCTGACCTCAGGACAATGAATCTTGCAGGAGCACGGTGTGTGCTTTATACCAGCTCTCAGGTAATTGAGAGAGAGGGAAATGTCACCCTCGCCTTGCTGTTGACACGGTGCTGCCTGTGTGCAGAGATCCTGCACACAGGGAGGAGGCAGCTAGCTCTCTCCTTTCTTCCTTTTCCCTTTAGATTTGAGCACAGCATGGTCTGGGCCAGTGCACACGAGGGCCTGTTACAGAAGATAGGGTGGCAGAAGTTGTTCTAGTTGAAGATGTCCCTTCTCATTGCAGGGGGTTGGACTAGATGAGCTGTGGTGGTCCCTTCCAAACCAAACTGTTCTGTGATTATATGGAGGGGATGTGCATGGACCCAGCACATGGGTTTGAAGTTGATAGCCGAAACAGTTCTCTATCTCTGCATGTTTCTGTGGTCCTGCCTTACACCTAAAGGCCTCATTGTACGTACAGCCCTGTGCTGCATTAGGAGACTGTATATTTTATTATTAGATGTCTCATTCCCCAGCTGGCCTGTCCAGAAATGTATACAGGAAATTGTTTGATTCCAAATGATTATTTCCCATTGAATGGTATTAGCTAAATCATTTCTGTGAATGGCATCGATGCTGAGGATCAATTGGGTTCTGTTGCTGATTGCAGCTACTTGCTTTACACTTGTAATGAGAGGTGTTGGGCTCAAGCTGACATGAAATCCTCTCCATGCACCTAAGTCCATGACTCTTTATGGTAACATCTAAAAATAATGTGAATTCCACAAACTAACCTCTTTGCCATTTTTCAGGGTATGGGCTGCTCATTGGGAGAGTCTTCTACTGGGTATGGAAAAGATAACTTTCTTATTTCACCTCCACTCCTGTTGAATTCCACCCAAAATTCCTGCTGTGTCGGAGGAACAAGATGGATTCCAGTCTCCCCACAGTGTGCAGGTATTTAGTAGTGCTTATCCATGTAAGTAGGACACTGATGCTCAGTACTTCTACTTCCAGGGGAAAATGCTCAACATCACTGTAACCCTGCCTGTGTCAAGCTGCCCTTATAAAATGCCCTTAGAAATGTTATTCTTAGAATCGTAGAATGGTTTGGGTTGGAAGGGACCTTCAAAACTCACCTGGTCCAACCCCCCTGCCATGAGCAGGGACATCTTCAGCTAGATCGTGTTGCCCAGAACCACGTCCAGCCTGGCCTTGAATGTCTCCAGGGATGGTGCATCCGCCACCTCTCTGGGTAAGCTATTATTAATCAGGAGCCATGGCTTTTAACTATTCCCTTCTCTCAGTGAACACAACTGTTAGTTTCCAAATAGTTATCCATTAATCCTCCTCTAAAAGGGGCCAGCGCTGATAAATGTGCCCACTTTGGTCTTCACCATGCAGGAATATAGCTGAAATTTAATCTCTGCCAACTGAATCTGTTTTAAAACTAAACCCATGATGGAAAACAAAAGAACAAGCAGAACTTTCTATGTCAGCTATCGGGCAGAAGGCTGCAGAGGTCTCTGATTTCTATTTGTGAAAGTGGAATCAATGAATGATGGTGATTTTATGGGATTTCCAAAAAAAGAATGCCCTTTCCCTGTATGATTTACTGTTCCTGTGATTCATCAAAGCTTTTTGTCCTCCAGCGTGTGAGTGGTCAGCTATGATTTATGCACCAAAGGAGTAAGGAGGTCCAAAATGGAGTAGAAAAAAGCAGCTTTGCTCTGAATATCACATCCAAACTCTTTGTCTAAGTTGCTGCAGCAGTATCAGAGCAGCAAGGTAATGCACCACAAAATGGCTGTGGGATTAGGCACAGTGTTACTTAGGGGTCAAAAATCAAGTCAGATCTGTGTAGTTAGCTAGGAACCAGCAAAGTATCTGGTCATTTTGCTCCTCAATAGGCAGGTTGGGCCAGGGCATCCCACCAAGGAGGGACAGGATTCCTGGCAGTCCTGGGAGACAACATGCAGGAAAGGGGTACAGGAGCTTCCCAGCTTCCCATATTGTCCCAGTGATGAGGAAAAGGGTTTTACTTGCATTGGAAAAGATTTCATACTTCTGTCCTGCTCTGACTTTGGCAGTTTGTTTCTCATTTCAAATACCCTCTGTGATCTATGACAGTATATAGGCCAGTCTGATTTCCGCCCCCCCCCTCGCTCCAGCCTATGTCCTCTTTCTATTTAGGAATTAATTATGATGCTATCTCATATAACTCATTAGTATCAATTAATTCTTTCCCTTTTATGATTTTATATAGCCAAATTAGACTGCCTCTTAGGAACTTCATAATCAGTATTGGACTCATTTAGACAAATCTTTTCTCCCTTCTCCACCCTGTTTTACAGAAGCTAGAAGTTCCCCATCCCCTAGGTTGGGACAAGGCTGGTGTGATGCCACCACAATGCCCCATCTCCACCATCCCCATCAGCTCCAGCCTCTTGAAGCACTTCAAGTGGCCTCTCCTCACCCATAACTATGAACTTGAGCAGTTCTTTATATTATTATCTACTTATTTTGGGGCTGCATGAGATGTTGCTCTTTGTTTATCAGACTGAATAGGAAATACCCTACTTCTAGCACTTGGCCAAACCATTGTGAATTATCTTCCCCTTAACCTCACCACAGGGACAGGAAGAAACATAGAGGGAGATGCAGGTTTTCCTCGTTCATCTTAGTGGGGTGTTAACTTTGAAATCACAGCATTGCTGGCACTCACATGTCTGTATTTAACTGCTTCACTGCTTACTGGCACACTGAATCCAGTCAGGGAAAAAAAGCAGTAATATGATTGAATATATCTGGCAGGACCTGATATTCCCACTCATTTTGAATCTGATCCAGCAGCAGCAAAGGAAATTAAATAACAAGTTTTCTCTGGCAAAAATGAGTTGCAAAATGCCCCCAGCTGCATGATGTAGGAAATACACCTTGATTTTACTAATTGCTGTGCCTGTCCCTCACCATGGTGGTATCCGAGGAAGCTTTGCATGACCCACTTCATGTATTTCAAGCAGCCAAGCCCAGGCTGGGCTGGATTATCCCCCTGCACTGCAGGACAAGGGGGATGGCTTTAACCTGCCCGAGGGGAGACTGAGCTGAGCTCTCAGGCAGAAGCTGTTCCCTGTTTGCAGGTGCTGAGGTGCTGGCCCAGGGTGATGGCCCAGAGAAGCTGTGGCTGCCCCATCCCTGGCAGTGCTCAAGGCCAGGTTGGACACAGGGGCTTGGAGCAAGCTGCTCCAGTGGAAGGGGTCCCTGCCTGTGGCAGGGGTTGGAGCTGGAGGAACTTTAAGGTCCCTTCCAACACAAACCAGGCTGGGATTCTATGAATTTGTGGAGATCAGACAGTGTCATTTTAAAGCATCCCCATTCCAGGCTGAACCCAAGTCATCCCAGGAGCACCAAGCACCCAGTCTCTGCTCTGGCACAACGTGACCACCAAAGAGTTCAATTTTTTCTTAAAGATGGAACTAAAAGCCAAAGAAAAAAAGCAGTGTGAGGTAAATTACAGCAGGTTACAGCACACTCATGCTTGCACATGTCTATGGGTATGGGTAGTAAAGAAGGATGACATTGCGTCTCCTATACATCATCTGGTACTAGCATAGTATTACCCACTGAGGTACCCCATCATTGCTTTTTCCTACAGCAGCTCTGGGGGAAAGCCCCAGCTCCTCCCCAGATGGACCAGGGGAAATGGCCATATTGATCACAGATTTTCTTGTTTCCATATTCCTTGCCAGATCAAACAACAGAGCCAGTGACAGGGAGAGGCAGCGGGAGGGGTCTGCTGGGAAAGCCAAGGTAGGGAAATCGGTTTTAACAAGTAATGCAAGGAGTGTGGTTACTAAATCCGAATTTAGGAAGGTATGTGCCAAGTGAAGGAAAAAGGGTTTCTGTGGAAGGAAAGGGAATGTTAAAAGGTGAGGCTTGTAGAAACCTCATCTCTGAAAACACTGGGGTTCGCAGCCTCATTCTACCATTTGTGCCATCACTCCCCAGCATCGCACCACTGACCACCCCAGCCCTGGGCTCCCAGCCTGAACCCTTGCCTTAGGAGGATGAAAAGGGTTGGAAAGGAAGGAGAAAAGAAAAAGGAAAGGAGAAGGAACCTGAATCTTTACGAAGAAGAATGAGATTTTAGTTTTTTTGAGAAAACTGCAAGTCTGTTTCCCCCAAAATTTAAACAAAATGCAACATAAAACACATTCAGGGTGTCTTTCATATATGATTTTCAGTAAAACTAAGGGGAAGGTGTGCTATCTGATCTATCTTTTTTTCTTCTTCTCTCCAAAGATGTCTGTTTATTCTTCTAAAGAAAGATTATTCTCATTATCAACATATTTTAATGAATATTGCTCAAATCTAAGGGTGTTACTGAATATGCACTTCCTTTGCCCAATCAGGGAGATATCCAGTATTATTTAACCTATTTACATGCATGTAGGCAATTTTATTTCATAATTTGATTATATGTTTTATATCTTTATAGGAATGAAAATGCTGAATGTTGCATTTATTTTTCAGCATGAGTTATTAATAACAGATCAGTAGCACTGTGTTGAGAACAGCATTCATTTCATCACCTAAACAGACCAACCAAAAGACACTGGATGTAGAAGGAAGGAGCATGTTGCTGTACACATGTTCTGCTCCTGATGTTAATAAGTTAATACAGTTAATATGCAAAGGAGATATTAATAGCTATAGTAAAAAAGTGGAATAGATTGTTTCTATCATCACGTCCTTCAGGATACGAAAGCCCAGCAGATCTTACCCTTTCAAATCTATTTTTTATTCATAGAGAGGGAGAGCAAAACACATTTTCTGCTCTTCCAACTCCCAGTCATGTTTGCAGTTTTGAGTGAATTAGTCATTGACCTGAACCAGCTGAACACATTGAAATGAGAAAAAAAGCAACGAAACCCAGCTCTCTGCTGTTGCCAAAATCGCTGTCACCAAGTTTCTCACCGCAGCAAACTCTGACTCCAGGTGTTGAGCTTGTGGCTTTCAACCACTTCAAAACACTCTCAGAAAGTATCTTCTGCTTTCTAAAGCCTTGTGGCTTGAACCTGCCTGAACAGGGGAGACTGAGCTGAGCTCTGAGGCAGAAGCTGTTCCCTGTTTTCAGGTGCTGAGGCGCTGGCACAGGGTGATGGCCCAGAGAAGCTGTGGCTGCCCCATCCCTGGCAGTGCTCAAGGCCAGGTTGGACACAGGGGCTTGGAGCAAGCTGCTCCAGTGGAAGGGGTCCCTGCCCATGGCAGGGGTTGGAGCTGTGTGAGCTTTAAGGTCCCTTCCAACCCAAACCAGGCTGGGGTTCTGTGATTTGATGAAATCCCATCATCTTCTCTATCAGCTCATAGCAGATGAGGCCATTCAAGGGGCATTACCCTCCCCATCACACAGCTTGGGACTAAAAAATGACCTCCTGATAATGGTCCCAGGGTTATTTCTGTACTCTTTGAGGGCAGCATCTGGAGAGCAAGAGCAGATGATTCACTTCTGTTAACTGCTTGCCAGGCTCATTTATACAAAATAAAGTTTGAAATGGCTTATTGCAGATTTCTGCATTTATATCCATAGTGCAAATGTGTGGTTAATTGCTCTACTATATATATTTATTACCTTTTAAGCCATTCCAGTTTCTTGGCTGTGGCATTTTGCAGCTATCAAAAGCAGAGTATTTTGGACATGTTTTTTGTATAATACCATAATGAGGGCTGTTCAGGGCAGCATTTGTCTCTTCAAAATGCTGCTCTCAGTCTGTGCTTTCCCCGTGCTCAGGACAGGTCCCTCCTCAGGTCTCAGCTCTTGAAGGGTCTTAGCTGGTCCCTAGCCGGGGATGGAGCAAGGAGTAAAGTGGGCAAGGAGGTCTTGGTTTAGACCTCTGAAGAACAGGGTCTTCAACATTATTTCAGCAGCCTTGAGCCAGTAAATGCTGGCTTAGAGTTGAAAACTAAAAGGCCTGGGAGTACTTTTCCTATAAGAACCGTTGATTTATTTTTGTGTTTTGAGACTTTCTGAAAGGCTCTTGCAGAGCAGCCTCTTCAAGTCCTCCCATCCATACTGACTGCACATGACACCTATCTCAAACCTCAGCGGCTGACAAAAACAAGTACATCACAGAAAGAGGGTAAAGCCTGTCCCTGCCAGGCACCTTCTCCATCCTATCCAGGATCTATCTACTTTCTCTTGCAGAAGAGCAGCTCTTACTTGTAGATGTCACTCAATTTGCAGATCTACTGTAATGGCCTTGAGTTCTCACTCAATGGAAGCATAAGGGCAACAGGAACCATGCCACGAAATGGCATCCAGTGGCAATGCAGCATTCTGGCAGCTCAGCTTGGCGTGTGATGCAATGTGGTGAAAGCACCACACTAAGTACCTGGTCCCTAAATCATACACACATGGCACTGTGGACCAAGAATGCTGCAGATCTGAGTGAGAAACACAGGTTCTGATTAGTAGTTGAAGTTGTCTGTCCATTCAAGAAAACCCAAACCATTTTATCTGACATCCTTCCCTTTCTAGACTGGTTTAAGATTTTCTTTTGATTCAACTTCTAAAAAATTCAATAGTAAGTTTATTCTATTTTTCTTCCCTCTTCCTTTTCCCCCCCCATTCAATAAAAAGACATATTCTAGTGCTTCTGCAAGCAGCTGTCACTGACATTACCATGATGTGGCTGAGTAGTGAAGATCTGTACTATGGGGTAGTGTCAAGACAAACAGTGATGCTGTGGGAAGAAGGCGGTGCTGTGGGGCTGTGGCCTCCTGCAGACAGCACTCAACCCCACTGTGTTTCCTCCAACCCATTCTGTTTTCTGATGTAGAACAACCTCTGTGTCTGCGCCCTAGCACCCGGTTCTCCTGATAACTGTTTTACCCTTTTCTGCAGACATCCTTCCTTTCCTGTTCCCCTCAGGTCATTTAACAAATGCTTTTTGTATCTAGGTGCTTGTCTCCAAGGCATGGGAGGACACAGGTTTTATTGAAGATCTTTGGCTACCAAGTTCCCCATTCTTCTTAGCAGGAGCAGGACATCAGCTGTATGGATCTTCTGGTGCTTTGTCCTGGGTTCAGCAGTCGCAGTCATTTTTCTCCTCCTTAGTATCTGGTGCAGGGCTGTGGTTTTGACTTTCAGCCTGGGAACAGCGCTGAGAACACCGATGGGTTCAGTTACTGCTCAGTAATGTTCAGTCTGACCAAGGGCTTTGTGAGTCTCATGCTCTGCCAGGGAGGAGGAGAAGCCAGGAGGAAGTAGAGAGCTGACCCAAACTGACCACAGCACGTCATGCCCACTGTATAAACTGGGGGCAGTTACCCTGAAGGTTGAGATCACTGCTCGGTCAGGCTGGGTGTTGAGCGGTTGTGTTCTCTCCCCTTGTTATTTCCCTTATCATTGCTATTATCGGTGGCAGCAGCAGTGGTTTGTGTTCTACCTTAGTGACTGGGCTGCTCTCATCTCAACCCGTGGGAGTTGCATTCTTTCAGTTCTCCTTCCCATCCTTTCAGGAGCAGGGGGGAGAATTGAAGTGGTGGGAGTGAGAGAGCGGCTGTGTGGCTGACTGGGCTTAAACCACGACGGGCTTGTTTTGGAGCTGACGTCTCATCAGCTTCCTTACAACTTGGAAAGAAAGGTGGTAACCAGGAATTCTTTCTTTCAAAAAGTGCCTACATTTTCTGATCACTGTTTTCCAGGAAAAAAATAAACCCCTGAGCCTGTTCAAAGCTGCTCTACCTGCAAAGCATGGGCATAGGGGGCACATCATGCCCCATGGTCTTGGTCTACATGTACCCAACTGCTCTTTCTGGTTTAGGCCATGCAACATTCTTTTCTTCCAAATGCAGTTACTCTAAAGGGTTTTCCTCAAGCAGAGAATTTATTTGTTTAAATAAGGGTCTAAAACCATGAAGTCACTTTGCTTTGGGCTCCTACTGCTCATGTGCCCACCCCTTTCTGGCTTTAACCCACTGAGTGATACAGCTCAGTGATCTGTACAGAGACTGTGGTTGATGGTCCTCACCCATGGACCTTGCTTCACCCCTTAGTCCATCATTGCTTCTGGCTGGTCCCTACTCACTGCTTGGCCTTTGCTAACTCATCCAGGCTGTGTCTTAAGGGGTGAAGCAAGTGAGGGAGTAGTCAGGGAGAAATCTTGGAAGTCCCTTTAGAGATACTTCAGTTACTACAGTGTTTGTTGGATTAATGACTTGCTCTAAGATGAGACATGTTGATAAATCAGAAAGGTGAAGAAGCACCGTGGAATGAATTTTCACTCTTTGGCATGGCTCCTACTTTCTTTAGCTTTTATTTTCCTTTTCTCATCTAGCTCATCTTGCTCTGCTCAAATAGACTTGTGAGACGGTTATTAGAGGTTGTTTGCTTAGTATTACTATTATTATTATCTCTACTCATTACAGTTGCAAAGTACTTTCATGTCTGTGAAGCAAAATCCACAGCAATTGCTTCTTCTTCTTTCTTTCTTTCTTTCTTTCTTTCTGTTTTTTAACTCTGGGACCCAAGCTGTGGTGTGGAGGAAGGTGCTGACTGCAGCAGAACAGGTCTACAGGGACCAGCCTTGCAAACCTTTGGTGATCCAGCACCTCCCACCAGCATGTTGTCCCCAAGGCCAGCACTTCAGCCACAGCATCATGCTGCCCACTGGTAGCAAGCCACCATGGACACCAAACCCTCTCTGAGCACTTGCTTCCACAACAGAACTCCACAGGACAAGAAAATAGATCATTGAATACAACTTCATTGGGTTTCATTGCACAATTTTTTCTACATCTTCCTCCTTTCTTCTCTCTACCTTCCCACTGGTGTCTGCATCCTGTTTCATTGTAAACAGAGCAACTTTAAAGTCTGTTGGGCCCATTACCCGGACCAATTCCAGCCTCAGTTTCCCCTCTTATAGTTAGATCTGGTTCAGACTTTACACAATAAGCAACCAGTGACTTTCTGTCTGGTTGGAGCAGAGCAGCTTTCGAATACTTTTCTTGCCCCCTTGCCACCCCACTTGCCCTGTTCTGGGGGTCACTGCTGCCTTTTAAAAAGTCATTTCTCAGACAGTTTAATATCTCAAGGTCAATGCAAAAAATGAGTCACATAACAACTGAAATCCTCTAAAAGCTTTGTGGGCACCAAAACTGTACCATTTTGTGACCAACTCACTGCACCCTTTTTTATATGATGCCCTTTCAGTACTAGTACAAAGTCAATAAAGAGGCAACAAAACCATTACATTATAACTGTTATTTTATTGGAATGTGTGAGAAATCAAAACGTCATGATTATATATCCTCCTATTTCATTTCAACTGCATGGGCATTGTCACCCACTGATACCAAACCAGGAGGTCTCAAATCCTCCATCAGTTAATTTTGACCCGAGCTCTGAGAAATGGCATTGATTTCTTGTATGTGACAATGAAATTTAGCATTGTATAGCAGAAAAAGAGAGAGCTTGGATTTCTTTAATTGATACAATATAAAGTTCTTGCAGTTCATTTTATTCAAAGCTTTAGTGTTTTACGAAGTACCTGCATAAATATAGCGACCACCTTGTCAATGATACACAGCAACTTTGTAAAAGCTCTTCTTACTGGTGGGACTTCAGGAACGTTCCTCCTTTGTATGCTTTTGTAGCCTGTTTGCATACTCTGACTCCAGCCTGGGTGCTTTCTCTTCCTTTTCCTGTAAAACTTAGGGCAGGACATTGTATAATGACAAGTGACCAAGAGAGAGAGAGAGAAAAAAAATCAATTTGTAATCTGATTTGAGGGTTTTGATTTCCTCTGATGAGTTTAAATTTCATTAAAAGCAACCTCATTCGAACATAAAAGAACTCCTTGAAGGGTAAAACAGGGAATTGTCTCAAAGAGTATAAAGAATCTCAACTCCTTTGTGCTATTTATTCACGGCATTAATTGTGAGGTCCAACAGGCGGTGTCGGTTGGCAGATGCACCATTATCGGCCCCACGATCTGCACGAGGAGGGGGGGGGGAAAAAGGCACAAGGGCTCACATTCAAAACTCATCCTTTGGTGTATTGACACTTCAGTTATCAACAGCCCTTATTATCTGCTTAGCGGCAGATCGCAGCTTGCTGGTGACATAATAAGCTACAAATCACTGATGGGGCCTTTCTGCATTCTCCTAATTGTGTGTATTCTCTAGGAAAAAATTATCATTGGGGCTCTTGTCTTGATGAGAAATTGACGTTTTCTGGCGGAGCCTGGCGAGGACTATGTGGGGAGATAAGACTTATAGTTGTTTTAAAGGAGTGGAGCCATTCTTTGAGAGGCCTCTTTATTGCTCTAGTTGACCCACTTGATGAGTATGGATTTCATGAGGTCTTTTTCAGCATTTGAACTATAAAAGGTTCAGAATGACACCACCCCTTATAGACAAAAGATAACCTTGCCCTTTGAATATATTGATTCTTTATTAACTAGGCTGTTTAATGCAATGAAATGAGGCATTAGATTGAAGCCTATTTCAAGTGCTTTGAATAATCTTTAAAAGCTTGAAAGACTTTTAAAAGCTGCTCTGCAATAATTGGCATGTACTTTTAGGGATTCTGTTCCTTCGTTTTGATTAAGGAATTTTTATCATCTTCCTATGCCTAAACTCACTGTAGCTGACACAACATATTTTCTCACCAGCGCTATTACCAAGTTACAGATAGGGATGTGTCATAGGTGTGGATTGCTCTAGGACATGATGTTCCTAGCACAAAATCTATGGGTTTCCTCCTTTTGTATTTCCTTTGCATTGAAAGTTAGACAAACCATTTAGAGGCTCATTACTCAAGCCTTTGAAATAAACCTAAAAGGAGAAATGCCAGCAGGCATCGCGCAGACTTTCATCCCAAAAAACTATCTTATTTTTTAAAGGGATGCATCTGATTATGCCACTGGTTAAACATGATACATAGATACACACTCAAGGAAGTGGAACGATTTTCAATGCATAATAATAGCAATAATAATAATAATAACTCAAAGTGCTCTCTACTTTTAACATTTGTTTTCATCAAACATAAAAATTATGGAAATACAGGAGAAGAAAGGAAACATAGTTAAATATCCTGGTTTTCCTGCTTTGTAAATTGTGGTTATGGTAAGCTGCACCTCCTCATCACACTCCATCACTTAACTGCTGAAACACAGGGTGATGAAGGAAAGAGTCCAGCATACAGCATGTCATTGGACAGTATAGACACATGCACAAGCACATACATTTACTTTGGAACTCAGAGTTTCTCAGTGCCCTCTCAAAGTTGTCAGCAGCCCTGTGATTAATGGCAGGATAAAACTCACATAACAAACTCCCAGCCTTACCAGCATAGGTTGCTCTGACTGCTGCGCACACAGCCAGACCCATATTACTATACAAATACCCTTCTTCAGTGTGGTTACACATGTGGCATCTGGAGTAAGGAACTCAGACCTGTACTTCAGTCTTAGCTTTGGAACTATCTCCCACAGGAACTCCCTTTGACTAGGAGGCCAAGTCATTCCCATTCCCATTGTACGTCAAGTACATTATATGCACATCATGCATACTGCAGTCCAGGGGATGAAATGTTTATGTTCAGTCTTATAATTAACAAAAGCATTTGCTTCCTATCAGCCTTTAAAAGACGCATTCATCAGCCTTCGGTGTCAAACCGCTTCATGGAAAATTTGGGTTGTGCTATGTTTAAAATACCTTTTCCTGTTTACAGACTTTTACAATATGATATGAAAACAGAAGGAAAAAAAAAAAGAGAGAGAAATTACTGTTACCTTCACATTACCAAAAGGGTGGCTGAAGCACAGTTTGGTTAAATACTTCCCCAAGGCCGAGCAACAAGTCATTGCTGGATTCCAGAGCAGCGGTCTCCTTCCTCATCATCCTCAGGACACATAAACCCACATATAAAGAGCTGTGCTTTTGCTGAACCGGGATGCACCTTCAGATTCTGATGTTTAGAAATGAAACCCCCAGTGTTGCATTCTTTTGGTTTGTGTTTAGTCACTTTTTTTAATAATCAAACCAGATAAAATTACTAAAAAATGAAATTCACAGACAAGAAATACTTTAATTAAATATTGTGTAAAATGAACATTTTTTTATACAGTTAAATATATGAAAAAAATGTACAGATAAAACAATCTTATTGTAGGGTCTTTAACAGTAAAATCTACCATTTAGTGAAGCTTTCCGTCTGGAGACAATGAAGCGATGAGTGCATTGACTAAGTAATCTAAAACACAAACAGATTGCAGTTATGAAGAAACTTGCAGACTTTCTTAACATGTACACGTGACCTCTTCTGTAGAGCAAAAACCTTACTTAGACAAAATATAACGGAGGCAATTCAGTTCCAAAGTGACTTCTCAGGCTTTCCCACTTAGCTAAGCCTTACAGTTATTACGCAGGAAATGCGCGCGGCATTCCTCAGCTGGGATTCGCTGTATCATTCTTGTCAACCCTTCCATAAACGCTATGCTAAGATGTGCATATTTGCCCAGAAATTAACAAAAAAAAGAATCCAAAAATGATCCCTCCTTTTTGGTTCAAACTTTAATTCTGCTGCAGTTTGCAGCATGTTTTGCAGTGCTGCATATGCAAACCATTTAGTGCAAAGGAAAAACAAAAAGAAAGGAAAAACAAAACTCCACATTTCTCTCTATGGATTTGGCACCAACAGCCACAATACACGACGGAGGTCATTCCAGTTTAAAAAGTACAGTCACCTGTGGGTCTGTTACAAAAATGCTCCATAAAAAAACCTAATAAACCTAAATAAACCCCAGCCATTTAAAAATTGTGCACGATCCTGATTGATTTCCCATGAAACCTTTTGTCTTAAACAGTGCAGGGTTCGGGGGACTGCAGAGTGCAGCAGAAAACAGACACATCAAGGAGTGATAAAATTGTACACCAGGTTTGTGCTTCTTTTTGTTTTACACCAGAACTCATCCAAATGAAGTCGTATTAACACTTGTGGTGTAGGCCTGTGATCAACCAGCACAAAAAGTTCCTCAAAGAAGTTCACTTTTAAGGCATCAGAGAAGTTAATGTGGCAAACATTTTTCATTAAAACATCAGAAGTGATTTTATTTTAAACTTTAGGCCTCTGAATTTTTTCCAGTAAACACAGTTCAGCTCTGTGGCAAAGTCATGGGTGGCAGCTAAAAATGACTTTTTACAATCTTTTTTAGGAAAAAAAAAAAAAACTAAAAAAAAAAAAAAAAATTAA
>NDXB01009807.1:67404-77404 GCA_002631895.1 Agapornis roseicollis
TTTTTTTTTTTATTCCACCACAAAAAAATATTTCACATTATAGAGATACACAACCATTGTGAATCTAGTTATGAGTACAGAAAAATGTTTGGAGGCATTTTTCATCAGTGTTTCATGATAATCAAAATGGTGCATCCACAAAGGTTCTCCCAACACATAGCAAGTACTAGACATAGCCAAGACGTAATCAGAAACTTTATACAAAATAGGCGTCGCTTTTTCCTTATTCTTCAGGACTGAGAAATGTGAAAATATGAGAAAAATTCAGTCAATAAAATGGAATTGTTCATGAAGAAGGAGGTTGTTTGCATGTAGGTTCTGAATAGTTTAAATAAAATCTTTAAACAAGTCTTTTTTTTTTTATTTTGTGGGTGGCTTTTTTTTGTTGTTTTTTGTTGGTTTTTTTTTGTTTTTGTGGGGTTTTTTTGTTTGTTTGTAGCATTTCCATTTGCTGCTGATTCTGTGTGAAGATACTGCTTCCGTCAGCATGTCTTAATATACTAAACTTGTCCCCTAAGCTCATCCTCTGAAGCTTGGTGCTACGGTAGGTAAACAAAAGTGACTTTACATTGGCGGGACTACAAGCCCAGACATAGCTAAAAGAAAAAGAGAAGAGAAAATGAGCTGTTATTAACACGCTTGCGTAAAGGCATACTGGGTTCAAAGCAATCGCGATGCTCAGCACTGGGGGCAGGCGGATGCAGACCTGGGTACCTCCACACCATGCCACAGCATCCTCTCACCAGGGGACCATGGACACGTGCTTCTCCCAGTGAAATGCTCCATAAGGGCTTCATGGAATGGGTTTTGGTGCACAGAGCATGCCAACACCAACCACCACTTCATGACCCAGCATCCAGGTGGAAAACCTCCCATTGCCACAATTGTACTTTGTGCTAACAGAGGGGCTGAGCAAGTTCAAGGGCTCTCTAAAACCGAAGCCAAACATCCTACACCCACTATCAACTCTGGAGGTCAAGCACCATAGAAAGCCATGAGATTAATACCCCTGATCAGCCACCTCCTGGTTTGTTAAACAGATAAAGACTGAGATGCCAACAAATACAGCTTTTTTCCTAGTTAACTCTTTGATAGAAACTTAATTTAGACAGTCTTTAATTTTAGTGTTGCTTAATTTTTGCCATCATTTTTCTCCTTAATTTATGTACAACAGATATTAATAAGTTTGTTCGTGTAGTGATGTGAACTTCAATTTCTCAGTTCATTAATTTCAACAATATTAATTTATTTCAGATTCGCTGTTGCAGCTTTACAGTTTGGAAGAGCTGGGTCCGTACACATTCCATACATCACACAACCTCCTACGGCAGCCACCAGGATTGCTCCAAGTGCTCTGGTGCCCCAGATGCTGCAGGCAGGTGTGTGAGCTGATGCCAAGGGCTTGTGTGGGACTATCCCTTCTAAAACACATCAAATGGTGCTCTTGAAACGGGTTAGTTTTCCAATTATTCTACTTTCTTCCCCAGTATTCACTGAGAGCAGCCCTGAGGAGGACCTGGGGGTGTTGGTCAATGAGAAGCTCCCCATGACCTGGGTTCAGTGTGCGCTTGGGCCTGGAACCCGCCATGTGCTGGGCTGCACCTGCACAGTGTGAGCAGGAGGTCGAGGGAGGGGATCCTGCCCCTCTGCTCTGCTCTGGAGAGACCCCCCCTGCAGCCCTGATCCAGCTCTGGGGCAGCAGCATAAGAGGGATGTGGAGTTAATACTAGTGGAAGGTGTTCCTGCCTGCAGCAGAACATTGAAATTGGATGAGCTTTGAAGCCCATTCCGATATAAACCAGTCTGGGACTCTATGATTTTGTGAATTATGTCAAAATTAAAATGGAAATTACAATTTTGCATAGTTTATAATGCTGCATGTTTTAAACCTAAATAGTGATAGAAATTACAAAACTTAACTGGAGAACAGTGCGTATATTAGCAGAGAACCTTTCAACCCAAAATATTTTGTTTCCTTATCATATTTCCCCTGCATCTCCTCCACTCCACACTACGTTAGCCTGGGCCAGCAGATGACCTAGCTCTGTGTTTAGACTTCCTGAATAAAGTGCTCTCTTGGTTGACTTCTTCTATGAGTTTACACCACATCAGGCATCCCCAGACAGGTTGAATTACATGGGGTGCACCTGAACGAGGGGCCATGAAAGCTCATTTTGAGGTGCTGTTATGCTGCAGTACAACCACCAGCTGCCCTGGATGTCAAGATCACCACAAGTCAACCCAAAACACAGGGTTATCTTTTCTGGGTCAGGTTCAGGAGGGATCGGGCATTGCATTCTATGTCAAGGTGAGACATGAGGTCCATTTGTCAGAGCCGGCTCAAGACATGTTCTGCCAGCAAAGTGCAAAAGTCCAGGTCTGATCCAGATGTTTGCTTCTTCAAAGAACAACTTAGCAGAAAAGCAATCCAGATTTCTCTTGCAGAGACTGTATAAATACCTTCATAAATAGCACATCATTACTTGGTACTGAGACCCTGCACATCTTAACCACACATTTATCTTAATCTCATGTTCTGCTTCTGCTGTGTGAATATTTACATTGTCTTCAGCTTTCTTTTATGGGGGGAAAAAAAGTCTGGGTTCTTTCACTTAAGCAATTTAGCCACTTTTGTTGAATTCTATCTGTGGCACAATGGGAGGGGGGTGCAAAACTGGTGCTCCAAACATTTATTTCACTATATATTTTAGTAGCAACATTTGACAGTTGTGAATTCCTGCTGTGCAAATTGATACCAAATGCCTTCTAAAGAAAAATGGGGTGGCTGGTTTTTTAATAATAATTGTGATAGTTTCATCCAAGGGAAGAGCAGAAAATTAAGCAGGATGCAATTTTAAAGGAATATCGAGAACCTTTTGCTCTGCATTAGAGTCATAAAGCTTAAGCAGAGAGCAATATCTTTCACAATCTATAGAAAGTAAATTACAATTGAAAACCAAGTGTGAACACATCTTGTAGTTGCAACTTTGCAGCAAGCCAGCACTTTCTCACTTAAAAACCATCTTTTTATCCTTTAAGTGTCCATTGTTTAAACAGGAAAAAGCCCTTTGCTCTAAGGAACCCATACCGTAGCATCCTACTCTTAAACAGAAATGGAAGCACTTCACTTTGTGGTCATAGACTATGAAATGGAAGTCATACAGAGTTAAAAAGAACGTGGCTTTTTTGGGTAAGGCCCAAAGGCCTCTTTTTGTAGACTTACAGGAGGACAAACTGTGATAGGGACTGGAGTAACCTGGTCTACTGGAAGGTGTCCCTGCCTGTGGCAGGAGGGTGGAACTGGATGAGCTTTAAGGTCCTTTCCAACCCAAACCATTCTATGATTCTATGACAACAGAGAGAGAGGTATCTCCTCTATGAGATAAAGCTTCCACGTTTTGATCCTAATGAGGTTATCAGTTGGTGAGGATGGATGTGCAGCTGATGGGTGGCACACAGGCACATCAAGAAAGACCACGTTATCTCCGGCTGGCATTGCCTGCACCCTGGCCTGTCTGAGATTTCTCTTTTATTCTTTTTCTTCGTAACTCCTGTCTTGGATCTCTTTGGAACAAAAGCGAATCCCCTTGTTGGCTGTACACGTCTCCATGCTCATACTTTGGAAGTCCTAAAATGCAGAACAGCTTTTTGGGGACACGCTTACTAGCAGCAAGATCGTACTTCTAGTGTGGTGGGCTTAGGTGGTCCTGATGCTTAGGGTGATTTTATGACAAGCCATAAGTTCTACCACCTCAACCTCTTCTTTAAGCTATGTTAGGAGAAAAACCAGTCCAACTGAGGTCCAGATGGACTTTCACAGTTCTGCTCCTGCTTTCTCTCTATTTTAGAAGTACCAAGAACAGCATTTTTCCAAATACAGACAAAGCCTACCATGGCTTCTCCAGCAAGGATCAGTGTGATTAACCCCTGTAAAAAGACTACTTGTGTCTGCAGAGCTGTTACAGGTTGGGTTTGGCCATGCTTTCACCTAACTGACCGCTCAGTGCTGACAAACCTTCGTAGGAAAAACTGGGCTGCCTGGCCCCACCATGTTTGTATGTGATGCCTTGTCATAGCAGGGTCCACCAGCTTCCCTGAGAATCATCTATCTGGCTTTTGTCTCAGAACAGAGTTTATGTAGGGAAAGATAACATAACTAGCAATGAGAGGGAGGATATCTTGCCCTGTGGTTAAAAAAGCATGTCATCCTTTCCTATCCAGATTCATAAACTGCAGGATTTACCTTAGGTACATCCGCAGTGACCACCAGCTCTTCCTTCTATCTTAGCTTGCCTAAATGTATGTAACTATTCCTAGCAGTGCAAGCTCCTCAGCTGTCACTCAGCTGCATCACATCCTGCTGCATAATGAGTTTGCACACTTGCAGATCACTGAAAAACTTTGGCTGCTTTGGACTGCAGCTCTTGAATTCCAGATTTTAATTTAAGGTAGAAAATGTGCTGATCAGAAAACTCCCGAGCTGCTTGTACAGCTCAGAAAGGAAGTAATTAAACTTTAAAAAGGGGCCAGTGTTCAAAAATGATTAAGAAAATAGGGAAAAGGAAGCAGAAACTCCTAAAGAACTGGTGAAATGCAGCATAAACAACAGTGGTGAGACATTGGCACAGGCTGCCCAGAGAAGCTGTGGCTGCCCCATCCCTGGCAGTGCTTAAGGCCAGGTTGGACACAGGGGCTTGGAGCAAGCTGCTCCAGTGGAAGAGGTCCCTGGCTGTGGCAGGGGTTGGAACTGGATGAGCTTTGAGGTCCCTTCAACCAGGTCTAGTCTGTGATTCTATGAAATCCATCCCTGTCTTGCCACTCAATTCTGGCTGTATTTCAATTTCAGGTGTTGGTTGAGATAGGTGAGGACAAGCTGGCTGAAGCATTGTCAGCCTGAAGCCTTTCATGACTTCACTCTGAATTAACTCAATGGCTCTAGTTGGATATAATGATGGTAGCTATCTGTTGTGATGCTGAAGGAACTCACCAGAGATATGTTAGATGCAGTCTGATTTTCTCCACAGCCCAAAGGAACCTACACCCACATATTGTACCCAACTTTGTGCCACAATCCTAGCACTCAGTGCTTTAACTACCAGACTAGAAGGATGTTCTTGCTATTTCTCTGGGTCATTTTGCTCAACACAGAATGATTTGGTTCAGTTCCTTTAGATAGGTGAGGAAAACGAAACAATTTATATTTATCTATTAATGTTTAACACTTCTGTTTATTTTCGGTTTGGCTGCTGAACCAAAATCCACCACTTCTGCACATCCCTACATCTGGATACGTGTGTTTCAGAAGGTTTGAGTGTTCGCAGGGTAAGGACAGCCTGGTGAGGGAGCAGTGCAGGTCCCAGGGGCACCTAACCTGGAGCTATAGCAGCACCCACGGGATGCTGGACTTTGTTAGGGATGACAAATGGATTACAGCATCCTAAAATCAGGGTTGAAACCATCATTAGATTTTCTCTGGGCTGCCTGGGCATGGAAAAAGCTTAGTCCAAAGCCTAACAGCCAACTTCATGACTTATTTAGGAAAATCAGCTTTCGTTGATTCAAAATCATCTCCTGGGCATTTATACAAAAAGCATTTTATCCCTGAGGATGAAGATAAATGGTTACTGGGGCCCAGGGGAAGTGCCAATGGAGATTGGGTGCTCAGTGCAAGCATTTGGCTTGCCCAGTTCTTCCGAAAACCCCACTTTGCAGCAATCCAGACCTTTTGAGCACCTGAAAGCTTGGATATGTGATGGGAAGCCCTTTCTTTACATACCGAAATTACAGAAATTCAGATCATTTTCACTTAGATCCTTAAATAGTCTTATTTTTCAGAGTAAATCAATAGCAACAGGTTAATGAGGATATATCTATATAAAAATACCTGCTACAGAACCGCTGCCTCCAGATCTAAGCCATGTGTTACAATTTTTATTATTAACAGTTAATATTACTTTATTTACTTTAAATTTTGTATTTTATTTCAGTATTTAGTTTTTATACTAATGTCTTTTTATTAAAAGAGGAAAATAAAACATTGTATGATTTTATAAATGTATACTCTCTTCTAAGAATATTGCTTATTCCTTTTCTAGGTATAAGCAATAGTTTAGCTTTCTACTTAAAGTAACGTAGTAAAGCCCTTACTGAAGGTCTATGCAATGACAAAACATGTTAATCTAATTATCCTTTTCTTTAACATGCATCTTACTGTAAGATTTCTGTAGCTGGATGCTCTGCCCCTCACTGGCCTGAGTGCCCAATAAGCTCTCAGATGCTTCTTAGGGCCACAGACTTAATAACAAGATACAGCTTTTGAGATCCTGGTCTCAAATGGCCTGGATTTTGGGTGGACAAACAATTCTGTGGGATCGCATCTCTCCAAAGTGCCTTAAACTGGATACCACAAAATGCACATGTCCAGAAATAGTTTAGCAAATCAAGATATCCGTCTTTATCTGTTTGCCTGTGAGTGCTCATCATATTAGAGATATTATGGTAATACAAAGAATAAATAATACTGAGCTACCTTACATCTTAACTAAGAAAGTCAAGAGGAGGGACTTGACTCCAGGGTAAGAGTGTCCACAACCCTTTCTGGTATCAATAGGATTTGAAGTGCTTCAGTTTACTGCCCTGTGCACCGAGGCTGAAGATTTGTAAAACAGAGGCAAACAAACCTTTTCCAGGGCTCTAATGCATCTGACAGCATTATCTTCTAAATGTTAAAATATGCCATAAAAAGGAAGGCTTCTTTGTTCATATTTTTATTCTTCCACCAAACGTATACTGTATCGCACTTCCTCCTGCCCCACTCCCAGCAGGTGACCACGGGAATTCTGCAACTGATTTACAAATGGTTCATTACACTACCCACACCAAATCACACCGAGTAAAAAATGCAGCAGCTTAAAATTGCCTGCCTTAATCAAAATATTTAGTTGCTCATTTAGGGAAGTAACCCCTCAAACACCACAGTAAGAATGAGTTGGGACCAACAGAGCATGCAAACTCACTGCACAAGGGGCTGGCTAGTCCAAGGGAAGGTTAGTTCAGAAAGTAAGAGCTTAACCTGATTTATAGTTCACAAAGTAAGAGCTTAACCTGATTTATAGTTCACCAAGTAAAAGCTTAACCTGATTCATACTAATTTGACATATATTAAAATAACTGTTGCATCCAATATGAAATGAGGAAATCACATCACGGCACACTGGAATGCTGCTGGTTTTAAGCATCCATAGAAATGTGTTCTGATAGCATACATGAAACCTCCAAAGAGATACAGTCTTACTTTAAAATTTAAGGCACAAATTCCTAAGGGAAAATGCCACAAAACCGACCAGTGTTTCTTCTAATGTAAGTATTAAAAATGAACTAAGATTTGCTTAAAATCTCAGCATACCATTCGCGCTACACTACTTCTCCTGCTTTTGCATCACTACAAGAGCACCAGGAACCTAAAAAACCAAATATAGCCAGGTACCTTTCTCCAAAATAAACTGATCAAGGCTCGAGTGTATGCACCAAAAAAAAGCAATACACAGAAAATTGAGAGAGATCCAGCTCACCTTGAAGTCCATTTCCATTTGCACTGGTGCAAGATGGTGGAGGAGAGGCTTGGGGCCTGACAACAGGAGCAAAGGCGCTCTTTTGTTTCACTGCAGAGATGACATTGGCAGGTGAGAATGAGAAAATGCCGTGTGTACTGCTACAGTTTGAAGGGAGGGTGACCGAAGAGGCTGCCATGGTAGGGCTTGACGGCACTACTGCAATAAAGCAAAAATAATCAGGACTCAGATTGAGGTTTTCACGGCAAACACGGAAAAAGAGAGTGATAGGGCCTTGCCTCTTAAAATATATATAGGTATATATATATATATTATAAAAAAATATATATAAAAGAAAAAAAATGAAATGCCTTGGCTTGGCCACTCTCTGGATAACAGGCAAACTCTTTTGTGTTGGACTTTTGTTACAAATTGTGCAGTCCAATTTTGGTTTTTTCTCTATCTGAGATTGTATTATGGCACAAACAGATCAATTTATTATAGTCATTTTTACGTCCAGCCTCCAGAGTCACCCCTCCTTTTATCCAGTAGCTCACAATAGAGGAAATCAAAACAATGCAAGTATTTGATTTTTGTAGTAAATATGAATCTATATGATGATGTGTTACCAAAAATAGACACTTACTGCCATAAGGAGAGTTAGCTGAGGAGCCATTAAGAAATCCAGGGGAACCTGGTACACCTAGATTGGGCATGCCGGCATTGCCATATCCATTCATGCTATTGCTGACTGTGTTGTAATTGGACTGCTGAGGAGTACTGCTGGGAACATATCCTCGCGGGGAAACACTGCTTGTGTTGCGACTGTAACCTACTGTGTTAGAAACCCCCCCACCCCAAAAAGATCATGTTATTTTATAATATAGACTTAGGGCTGGGGGGTTTCCTCATGCAGCATATATTACACAGTTTTAATTGATTGCACAGCTTTGCTCTAAGTTGTCTCTTACTGCCCTATCAACTCTTGCAGTTTGAGATAACCTTATCACGCCAACCCTACTTAAATCATCTGCGAGCACTCTATGTTGTCTCTCCTCTTAGCACAGACAGCCAACAAAAGCTCTCTTCGATCCAGCTGTGTCAGGTGCCTTCACGTTTGTCTTTAGGAGCAATTATCAACAGGCTCAAGTCCTGCTTTGTACCAACACACTGAATGAACTTTCAGCCTCTCCAGGCCTTCAAATGCCAGAGCTGACAAGAAAAACTTTTTGTTGTTGCATTGATTTACTTTAAAAGGCTGTTTTGGGGTCTTCATTTTATGATTGATATTTTTATACTAACAACAGGCTCGTACTTGCGTAAGGTGTAGCCATCAGTGAAAACTAATTCAAGATCAAGTTCAGAATTTTATAAGGCTTATTAGCTTGGAAATGCATTAAAAGACTATCTTTTTAGAAGAGGAAACATAGCAGAATCAGGATTTTAAACAACAAGTTGTTCCTATCTGAGCAATCAATTTGATAATTATGTTGCAAGCAAAACAGTACGGGTTTGAGCAGAGCTAATAATCCTGTTTCCCTCCTTTCATTAGTATCAAAATTAATTTTAAATGCAATATGCCACATGCATTTTCAATTACAACAGGTAAATTAAATCAACTATTACTTTTATTAGTAACATATATGTCACACGTGCCTATAAACAAAGTATTCTAAAATCACAGACATCAAATTAGATTTATCTGTGTAAATATTCCAAAAGCAGGTGGAGATACCAAGACATAATTGTTCTCTAAAATAACACACGCTTTGCATATTTACTGTGAATAATAAAGAGCTTTCTACACTGTTTGTTGTTGGTTTTTTGTTTTTCCACTGGAGATGCTTTATGATAACAGTAAACGAAAGAACAGGAAGAATTAGGTATTACGAGAAAGTTAAAGGCAGCATTTCATTACACAACCAGACATACGAGTACAGAGAGAAAAAGAGGGAGAACACAGCAGTGACACCAGCTCGGATTAATAGGGACTGGCCCAAAGCAGGCAAGAAAATAATTAACTCTTGAAATGCCACCTACCTTGGTCATTGGCTTGCGAGGTTTCGGACACATTGACGGCGAGCTGGCTGCTGAAGGAGTTGACTCCCATCATGCCGGTGTGAGCAGGAGTGTTGGCTAGAGTGGGGATCTGGTTGTGGTTGCGTGGCACGCTGTATAACGCCTCAGCAATGTCAGCTGCTCGTTTCAGGATGATTTCCTGCAAGGATATAAAATCAGAAGCTAATTTGCACAAATATTCCAATATTTGGAATATTGCAATATGGCAGTAACGTTAATGATCCACAGATTGATGGGAAATCATAGGGACGGTGGGGGTTTTGCTGCTTGTTGCAGCTACACCTTCTGTTCCCCTTCTTACGTACCGGAGCACTTTGCAGTTTCATGTCAACACAGTAAGTATAAAGAAATAAAGAAATTAACATAAGATT
>NDXB01009807.1:92404-94904 GCA_002631895.1 Agapornis roseicollis
AAGAAGGAGAAAGAGTGAGAAAGAGAAGGAGAAGGGAAAGAAAAAGAATGGGAGGAGGAAATGAAAAGGCATTGTGTTGACTGGAGCAATTTGAGCAACCTCAGGTGCACTCCCTAGCTGTGCAGCACATCATGGAGGTGAAGGAGCATGAGCATCCATGCTGACCCCCCTCAAGAGCTCTTCTCTGGAACAGGGTGAGCCCTGTAGGAAGCAGAGTTTGTTCTGTGCATGAAAACTCTGGTAGTTCTATAGAACTGGGCCAATACTGCAGCTTTCCCAGCACGGTGCTGCCTCAGCTTCATCGCCCCTGAGTCTGATCACTACCTCAGGCCTGAGTTTGAGAAATGTCCAGAGCGCAAGGGCTCTGTGTGCTCTCTGTGACTCATAAGGCAGCTGTAGGAGCCAGCACAGTGACTACTTGAGGAGGCTGTGAAAGGGGAGGTTAGAATGATGGACTCATAGAATGGTTTGTGTTGGAAAGGACCTTAAAGCTCATCCAGTTCCAACCCCTGCCACAGGCAGAGATGCCTTCCACTAGACCAAGTTGCTGCAAGCCCCATCCAACTTTGAGCAACCTGGTTAAAAGGAGCAATGCTTTGAGTCCTTTGACCCTTATATACCAAGCAACCCACCTCAATGAGAGGTGCCAAAAATCTCAAACAAGAGGTTTGGCACAGTTGTGTGAGGAGCACCCAGCTTTGGTGCAAGCTCCACAACCTTGCCTCTAGCTGCCCAGTGCCTGTCATCTCCCCAGCTCTCTGATGAGAGAAAAAGTAAAGAACAGGCAATACACAATACATGCACCCTCTGCTTGTATATGCTCCCCTATAGCATTCCCAAAGCCACTAGATAGAAATCTGGGTAGATGGACCATGCACCTGACCCCAGAGAGCAAAACAATGGAGTTTATGGGGTAGGACTGAACCTCACCTGGGACATGGCCATGTTAAACTATCAACCCAACCTACTGAATTGTACAGACATCACTCTGATGCTGCTACAGACACTTAGAATCAGTGGTGCTTGGTTGGAAATACTAATTTAAAAGCTGAAGTATGAAGCAGTGAATGAAAACCACTTAACAGTATACTTGGTGCGTCAGTTAACTGAGCCACCATATCAGTCCACATCACTTGTTTCAATCTAAGAAGTTTGCCATATAAAGCATCTGCAGATTCACCATTACTTAAACACATAGAATGAGCACATCATAAGAAACAAAGGATGCCACCAGTAAAAATCAGCCCTGAGGAGAAGCACTTGAGGGTATTGGGTGAGGAGAAGCTCCCCATGATCCAGCTTCAGTTTGTGCTTGAGCCCACAACACCCCCAAATGTGCTGGGCTGCATCCCCAGACTGTGAGCTGCAGCTCAGGAAGGGAATTCTGCTCCTCTGCTGGATGAAGGGGAGACCTGAGAGCAGCTCCAGGGCCTAAAGGGGCTACAGGAAACCTGGAGAGGGGCTTGGGACAAGGGCCTGTAGAGCCAGGCCAAGGGGAATGGCTTGAACCTGCCAGAACAGGGCAGACTGAGCTGAGCTCTGAGGCAGAAGCTCTTCCCTGTTTTCAGGTGCTGAGGCGCTGGCACAGGGTGATGGCCCAGAGAAGCTGTGGCTGCCCCATCCCTGGCAGTGCTCAAGGCCAGGTTGGACACAGGGGCTTGGAGCAAGCTGCTCCAGTGGAAGGGGTCCCTGCTTGTGGCCGGGGTTGGAGCTGGAGGAGCTGTAAGGTCCATTCCAACACAAACCATCCTATGATTCTATGATCTTATCAACCATTAGCATGGAGCATTGCAAAGGAGGGACTTTGCAGTTTTTCAGTGGAAATTAGAAGAAGGAAACCTGTACGACATCAAACTATAAATGCTCTAATCATTCCAAGGAATTACCACAGTCTATTACATAGGTAACTGTAATAAATCATGGCACCTTATGAAAACAGCAAAATATTCTACCCCCAAAAAACATGACATATTGCTGATTTGGTAAAGGGGTTCACACTGTGAAACTACATCAAAGAAGGAAAACATCACTTTTCAGCTATGTAATATTTCAAGGTACTTCATTAATTAAGACCTTTTTTTACATAAATAAATTGGGCATGCATTCATTTTTATATTTGTGGCATTATTTGGGAGCTTACTCCTCTGTTAGGCCTCACAGCTGAATAAATACCTCCTTACAGATGGGTCTGTATGGATCCATCTCCTTCCTCTTGCTCCCACACATGTGCTTTAGAGAATTATGCTGAAATTCTGCTGCCGGAGCCTGCCAGCACAGAAATTCCCCTCAAGGCTGAAAGCACCAGCCCTGTGCCACACAGATGGATTATAAGGTGCTGCACCCACCCCTTCCCAAAGAGCTGATGGAGCTGATGTGCACCAGCTGCCATAGAAACCCAGAGGAGCCTCTGTGCTGTTAATGCAAGAGGGAGCATAAATAAGTGCTACAATTCTTCCAAAACACAGGAATTCTGGGTGAAAATGATGGTTGCCCACAGCAA
>NDXB01009807.1:99904-102404 GCA_002631895.1 Agapornis roseicollis
AAGGCCTTGCCTCTGCCTGCTGAGAGCCGGCGCGCTCCTGCTTCTGTGTGAGACTAATAGGGGCTTTTGAGAAAAATCTGGAACTTTCGTATCTCTGCACCCTGATCATTTAATGTCTCAACTTCTCTGCTCACAAAGGCTTTGTACACCACACTACACTCTTGTTTCATTATTCGGCAGCCTTGTTGCCCTATGGTCTACCTCATGCTGGGAAGGTTAAATGTTAGAGTGCCAAGCCAGGCTGCAAGCATGGTGGGACACTGATGGGAAACAGATGCCCTGGGGATTCAGCCCCTCCCTCCTCTAGGACTACATCATTTTCATTTTCTGAACTACAGTCAGGCTTGGCTCTGCTCTCAATGGCAGCTGTAATTTCCAAAGACTATCTCAGTTCTCCTATCA
Source organism: Agapornis roseicollis (assembly GCA_002631895.1). Classification (NCBI taxonomy): domain Eukaryota; kingdom Metazoa; phylum Chordata; class Aves; order Psittaciformes; family Psittacidae; genus Agapornis; species Agapornis roseicollis. The sequence goes on from NDXB01009807.1 coordinate 100,307, forward strand.
CTTCAGGATAAAGCAGAGCAGGCAGAAGTTTCTTGGTCAGGCAGACGCGGGCGTTATCTTTTTGTTCTCTTATTGCTGGGATATAGGTTTGTCTTTCCCTCAAAAGGCATTTTAAATATATATATATATCCCACTAAAGTGTTCTTAGCAATGTACTTTATCACCCTTTTTTTGTGATCTCCTGACACTCTCACTGTTCTCAATATCTTTACCTAGCAATAAAGACAAAAGATGACCCCCAGAAAGAAGAAAGAAAGGTCTTTTCCTTAATTTCATGTATATTTGTATTTACACATGAGAAAGGAGTTCAAAACCAGCAAAATTTGCCAAATTTGCAAAATCTCCACCTGAGAAATCAGTTAAAGACATTACTATGGAGCAATTCAGAATGCCTCTGCACCGAGCCAGACCGTCATCTGGTTCAAATCTGCAGCGCTTCCCTGTGTGCAATGGAACTGCACCAGCTCACAACAGCTAAACTCTCTGGAACTTAGTCTGTGGCTTTTAATTCATTCATCTTTTATTTTGCTGAACACTTATCCTAGCCAGTCATACTTGTCAGGATACTGTAGCTTTGCATGGACTGTGCCCATAACAGCATTTTTTAGCCTGTAACCATAACCACATGCAGCCCCACCTGCAGTCACCACCTTTGCAATAGACTACAAAACAGTGTTGGCTTTCAGCATATGTTGTTAGCACCAAAAGGGTCACTACCACCCTGTTTGTACCTCTGATAAAAAACCCAATCACAAAGATCAAGAAAATGTCAATATTGTCTCCCTTGTCATCCAGAATTGAGGCACTCCAGTGTGAATGCAAGTGTTGGGTTTGCTCAAGGGATAGACGTAAGATAGCAATATCAGATGCTACCTCCACTCTGAAAGTTCATTTCACTGATAGATCTTAGGCAGTCAAAAGCATATCCACAATGTGTTAACTGTTTGAAAAGTCCTAGCTTAAAACTACCCAGGAACACACTTTTCCCATTAGATCTGAATTAATAGATAGAAACAGTTGCAGTCTAGTGGGAAAATATTCATCAAAATGCACATCATCTGCACATCATCTGCAATCTGCATTATCTACCCAATAAGCAGCAAGAATTCTCCCTGAATCCCTACAGTCTGTCGAGTAAACAGTTAAAGGCTCTTTGTTTTCAAATGAGAGATTGATTCATCAGATCAAATTTATTACCTATAATCCTCATCCAAAGGAACGGCAAATTAAATTGTTGGTTTTCCCTTTTCTCTCCCAGCACCTCAAATTCATTGTTAAATGCCAGAAAAGCTGCAGTACACATTTTAGATAAAAAGCCAGCAATACTTCATCCCAAAGTAAGAATTTTCATATTAAAACCACTGGAAACCACAAAGTTCCGACCTTTTCTTGTGCTCTTGTAAATTAAAATCAAATGCATTGAACAGGATTGGCACAAATGAATCATTCCCAGGCTTGTGAATTTGTATCCCAAGTTTCAGGTCTGAAAGAATTTTTAGAGCCAGATTGTGAATAAGGTTGGGTAAAGTTATTTGGATCCAACAACAGCTACTTGAACTGGTGCCTAAAACTCCAACTGAACCTTTAGGGAGGTTCAAGACGTTTGGATAGATAGTCTGAGAAATATTTTTCATCACTGAATACTTCTTAACTCCTTTTTCTGGCTGGAGCAGAGTAGGAAATGCCATTGTTAATCTATTTCTGGCCAAAAATGAAAACAGGAAGTAACAGGCATCTTGTGAGAGAGCTTGGTCTCATGAGACGTGGAGATAAATAAGACCCAAGAGGTTACAAGAGGCACCAGAGCTTCTGGGTGCCCATATAAGCAGGTATTTTGAGGTCCAGCTACCATTAGATACATTTCCTCCGAGACACAGCCTACTTTTTAAGACCATTGTAATGTTCCTGCTTTGCACTGCCTGTGTATCATTAAGACACGGGAGTTATTATCCCGAAAGCAGTAAGGAAACCATACACTTACCAGTGTAGACGAACCGGCCGGGAGCACCTTTGCAGAACTGTTTGGATTTGTAGGAGAGAGTTACTTCAACAACTCCTGGAATGTGCCGTGGTGGTGTTTGAACTCTGATGGCGTGGG
>NDXB01009807.1:107404-114904 GCA_002631895.1 Agapornis roseicollis
TGCTCAGATTTTCACGTTCATTTGCAACGGTGCAGCTTGCTTGGATAGGCGTTTATGGGAGGTTAGGCAAAGAGGATTTGGCAGTCTTTTTAACATTTAAATAAAGCAAATCAATTACCATATCACAAAGAAAGGAGCTATCGGTTAGTGACATTTATTTGTAGGTTTTCTGTAGCATGGAAAAGTGGCCTTTATTTTTCTAAGTGATATTTTCTGCTTAGAGTCAAATTCTTTTCATGCAGCTTACAAAAATAAATACTTGTATTTTGCTAAGATCATAATAGCTCATTAGAAGAGGCTGAATTTGGACCTAGACTAAAACCTAACACCACAGGGCTGAGCATGCTTACTTGAACCTATAATGTTGCTAGTTCTTGCTCTCTGGGGAAGGAGAGGACTAGGGGAGAGGATTCAGCCTTCTTAATTGTGAACCTCATTAGTGACGGTTGCTAGGCAAAACACACACCTACTTTCAGTGCATATGAAAGAGATAAACAATACGTCATAGACCATAATGACTCTGGTGCTCAGGGCGACCTTTAATTATTATATTTTTGTTCTCTTCTACCTTAGTTATTAATGCAGGAAAACAAATTAGTTTTGTGTGTGTGGACCGCAGCAGATTTGGAAATCACTTTCCATGTTTTGAGGTATAGAGTGTATTTCCTCCTGATAATCGTGGCTTGCCTCATTCATTTCTCTGCGTGCCCATTGGTAAATACTATTTGGAACCTAAAATGACAATAATTGTATTAGCAGCTTAGTATTCTGTTATGACTGTAATTAATTTTATTAGTGTAAAAAGCCAAGATCCTGTCAATATATTAGTAACAACTGGCATGAGGACTCCAGTGTACATCAAGTCACATTGGTTTTGAGTGTTCTAACTCTTGAAGAACTGAAGATATATTTGGCCCCTATGCATATAATTATTGGTCAGCTCTTTTGGTTTCCATCTGAAAATGTTCTGGTCCGGTCCAGTCTAGCCTAGTCTATCCTATTCTATTTCATTCCATTCCAACCCATCACATTACATTACATTCTAATTTTATTTAATATCAGGTTACCTGCGAGCTGTTTTGCATTTTATGTGGTTGCATTTTACAGTGATATTTCAATCTAAATGATTATTTGGGGCTTTGTGGGAGAATAAATACATGTGTGCATGCGTACGAGCACAGCTGTGATTGTGTGCGAATGATTGGGAGGCTGATGGGCTCCAGAAAGATAGCATTTCACAATTCTGGATTTCCAGAGCTACTTTCCATTCTCCTCTTCATCTCAGCCTATCTTCTTTTAGCAGTACAGGCAAGAAGTCAATCACATTGAGTGAGTCTGAAGAAAAACATTTTATGCTGTTTTTCTCATACAAACCCCCTCCTGCCGTAATCTGCAGTAAGGCCCAGCCACAGGAAATTGACCTCACAGTAAATTCTTTACAGATTCGGTCATGTTTTTACCATCCACTTAAACTTGCATACATAACCTGAGACTGTACCTCTGGATCAAGGAATATGACAAGCCAAAATAAAATCAAGTCAAATTAAATAGCAAGAAAAAGCTGCAAGCAAAACAAGACTGAAGAGAAAAAAAAAATAGAAAAAGATGAAAAATTGGTTGTGACTGCAAAACTGTAAGTATTAAATAAAGAAAGAAGTCAGAAGCAAATTCAGAAGCGCCGTACTCTAGTTGACAAGGGCTGAGAAATACTAATGGACTTTTTTAATGAGTGGTTTGATGGATGAGAGAAGAAATTATGTAAAAGTAAATGTCGCAGCGCATCAACATAAAGTATGGGGAGAAAAAAGAAAATAAAAAAAAACCAACCAAAAAGAACCAAAAAGGAAAAAAAAAAGAAAAAAAAAAGCATTGCAAATAAAAAAAAAAGACATGTAAATGTGTGCCTACCATTTTCCAGATAAGAAGGGGCCGTACCTTCTGAGGGGTCAAGGCGGCGAGCCCGCCTCCCGTGTTTGGAATTGTTGTGTACAAACATGTTGTCTGAGACAGCCAGCACGTGGCCATCCACATTGACTGTTGTTGATACAACAACCTGAAAAAGGAAAACAAAAGGCAAAACTGAAAACACCCTACACGTCCTCACAAGCCTAGACACAGCATCGAGTCTGTCTTTTGAGCCAAAGCACCACAGCCCGTCACTTTTCGCCTTAAACGAAGTGAGTGACAACTATGAATACATCTTTGTTGATGTGGCTAACACTGGTGATTTTTAACTCACAATTGTTTCTCTTCAGAACCTGCTACACTAATTAGAGTTTAATCTCCTATTATGCTAACAAATGAATTCAATTCAGGGAAATATTCTTCTAGCCATTAGTTTCAGAAACACCCCTCTAGCCACTCATTTTAAAAGCCGCTGTTTTGATTGATCTGTTGATATATTGATTAGATAGTTTATCTAATTAAAATTTGTTCACTTGAGACTGTCTTCAAATGAAGGGTTGTGAGGATTCCAAATAGAAAAGCTTAATAAATCAGGAAGCATAGTAACTCCCTATTTTTTTCTTCAGTAAATGATCTCCAGGTCACTTTTACAATTACATTTAATGTCTGATAATGAACTTTTTTGCATCTGAAAAGACCGAGTTGAATATGAATAGTGAAAGTGTTTTCAATCCATGAAAAGTATCCCTTCTCAAGTTCATTTGGATGGTGATTGACCCTGGTATGTCAATGGAATTTCCTCCTTTATTTTTGAGTGAAAGGCTCCTATTCTTGTGTCCAGGTTCAGAGTCCGGCCATAGAAGAGATGATGGATAGAGCCTTCTTTGGCTTCCAGCTGCTTCTCAGTAGAAAATGGAAAAGGAACATATGCAAAATGCACAACCTTCCCGATAAAAACACCTACACAATGGAGTTGTGAAACTCCTTCCGGAAACGATATTGCATGAACACAAGCCAAAGAGGAAACCCTGAGATGCGCCTGTGTTTGTGCAGAGCACAGCTTCATAGGTCGATCCAGTTAGACATTTACATCTTATTTAAATACTCCAGCATGGGCTCTGTGGTTTAGGTTCCAGGTTTTCTTTATGAAGTAATCGCTGCAGGGTTTACTTTGGGGTTTAATGTTAGTAGGGTCCTTAAAGTCATGGCTAAGTTTGGCATTAAAGATGTTATTGGTGACTGGGGCAAAAGCTGGTACAGATTTTAGCTTTCTCCATCCACTTACTTTACTTTTGGGTGTAACAGAAATTATTTCACACCATCTCCTAAACATTCAATGAACAAAAATGGAAGGGGAAAAACCAGCCTCCTTTTGCACAGAGCCGGTCCAAAGCATCAGAAGAAATTTCCTGTCTGCTTCTATGTTTTGGATCACCTCTGATCCTGTTTCTTATTCACAACCCATAATTAGCTTTCAGCTATCACAGCACCTTTTCTATGTGTCCCGCCTCCTCTGAGACAGCCATCTGCGGTACCCTTTGGAACAGCCTGAGGGCAGCTCTCTGCCAGGCTGCTCTGCTTCCCTAGCTTTCTCCTCCCAGAAGTGGACACTTTCACTGTTGTCAGCATCCACATTGGAGAGTGCCGAGGTCTCACACTTGCCATGGCCACAGAGCTGCTGCCAGGCCACTGGGCTGCCCACATCCACCTTTCAGATGATTCACAGACTTTGAGAACTACCACAAAACACACAAGTGTGATTTTCAGTGCAGATTTCTGGATTTGGTTCCTAGAGCACAGTATATTAAAAAGGCAGAGAAAGGTGTATATAAAAATGACAACTATTTTTGTTCTGTCATGTATATGTAGGTCAGTCACCAAGGGAAAATACTGTAGTTCAGCAGAAGAAAGTAGACATGCTATGCTTTGTTATATCGGCTTACTCCTGCAGAGCACCTAGAGGAAGGTGCTGAGACAGTGAAACCAGTTAAAAATATTGTTCAAGATCTGACATACTATTAAGTCCAGTTAAACCTTCTGAGAGGCAGGGAGATTAGCTAAAGAGACCCAGGGAAGTCTTTCTAGTGCCTACTGGCTCCATTGTCGACCACAAGATCACTCATGACTGATGCTTCATTTAGTCATCGGTGAGACAAAGAGGACATTTCCACTCATTCCAGGTTTGACCTTCTGTTCTGCTCAGATGGATCAATATCACCAATGCCACGTGAAGCTGAGATACATGAAAAATGGAAGCTTGGCTCAATTGTTTTGAAGAAAGATTTTTTTCCAACTACAGATCTTTTCTGTTGGCTGGCTCAAGGGCGCTGGCTTCACTGGTTGGTTGGCTGTGCATGGAAACAGATGTCACATGTTTTGCTATCAAGTTTAACCACAAGTTATTCTTTTCCAAAACAAGAAAGTTTTGAACATCTCAATGCCACTTTATTATTAGTCCCAAATATCATTGTGAAATACTTTGAAATAAAAACCATGTCTTTCCTAACAAGCGTTTCAAATGACCCCAAATATAGAGGAAATCATTTGTCCATCATGTCAGCTGTCTCTCTGTAGTGTTATGATTCACCACAGGATATTTCAAAAGCTGTAAGGAGAAAGTGAAGTATTAAACATTTTCTGACACAACTGGAATAAAAACATGTGGGTTGGAGCACCAGGGTTGGATTTACAAGTTGTGAATGTGAAAAACCCCTGTGTGAGATCCAGACTTCCCTGTGCTCCATAGCCATGTCTGTTACTAAGACAATGCTACTCACTCTACATAAGTGAAATCTCTGCAGGTCTGAGCACATGCCACACTACAACACAAGGTGTTAGTATGAAGGAAAACTAGGGAGGAAACTTCCTGAGGTGACATTCTCTTGCTTCAGCATTGATCCATTACAGTCCAGTACAGAGCTCTATAAGTCCCAAGAAATAGCACTTAAATTAGTGGGGAAATGTAAAATATCAGTAGCACGTCTTTTAATGGCACACAGCCTTGCAAATACACTAAGTAGAAGCACTGACACTGGGTTTTACTTAACAAAAGTTCAAGATGAACATGTAAGTCCTTTACACATCATTCATTCTTTGAGGGGATCTGTACCTGGAATCTTCGCATGTCTCGCGGGTTGCCTGCATTCTTCAAACAGTTCTGATTGCACTTGAGGAAAAACTTTAGAAAGAATCTACAAAAATACAAAATTGAACTCTATTAGACTCATCAAAATGTAAATCCAATTTTAAGAAAGTTTAATAAAATTTCATCATCAATAGTTCTACCCAAATGAATACCGGTAGTGAAATATGACTTTCCTATTAGTTAATGAACTTCTTTTAAAACACAAGATCCCTGTCATAAACAGCACATTATTGCCAGGGAAAGGCAAATTTATATTCTTAATTTTTCAACAACTACAAATGTATTGACTCCAGGCCATATCCTCAGCTCGGTGTGGGAAAGTTGTTTCCAATGACTCATTGACTTCAAAGGCGATGACTTACACCGGATGAGAATTTCTCTCTATTTGTTTAATCCATTTTATTTTTTTCACAACTTATATTAGCAGGAATGACCTCTACATCGAAAAATTCCAAGGTAATGAATGATCAATCTTCTGAAAAACACTTGGCTTTGCCTCTGGTTTGGAAACTCTCGCTATTCAAAGGGACTCGATCCAACTGCTGCTGACTCCAGGGAGATCCAGGCAGGATCTGCCCACCGGCAAGGCCCCAGTTCTCTCATTGTTTTTGAAAGGAAAGGAACATGGCAAATTAGGCCCTGTCTTACGACCTCTTCAACCTTTGCCAGCCTTTAACTGTAAGGAGTCACTTACCCGGGGATGGAAATCCAGCTTATTTTTCCTGAGCAGCAACCAGCAATTATTTAGGACTAACCCTTATCATCTAGGCATCTCCCTATAAACCATTTTTGTAGCAACGCTGCCTCTCGGGAATACAACAGGCACTTAGAGGAAGGGGAAAAGCTTGGAGAGATGCAAACTCTTTTATGCTGTCCTCCCATACCAGAGGAATGAGCTGATAGGGGATGTCTCCACCCTCCATTCTTCCATCCTGCCCTCACACAGGAGGATGTCCACAGTGTAACACTGCCTCTTTTCTTTGTGTAGCTGTGTTTTCATGTTTCATAATTAAAACAAGATGTTCTGTGGGGCTGCATTTTCTAATGACTGACAGCTACAGACAAGCAAGGCTCAGTATTTTCTCCTCCCTCACCCAGAGTTTCTCAGATGCTCTAGTCCAGCAGCTAGTGCTGCCAAACTTCATATATGTTGAATAGCGAGGTTAGGCAGAGCTTTTACATTTAGAATATGAACACCTATTATTTATTCATGTCAATCTTTATGAGTGACTGGAACTACTCTGGCTGTATAGACTTCACAGAAGTTACCGTGTGCCAACAGCATTCCTGGCAGGAGGCAAGCCAGGCCTCTCTTCCTTTCTTCAGCACCCAACATGGCCCAGCCACAGCCAATAGAAAGTACGGCTGAGGCTGCATCACACTGTGCTCACTCCTGCGGAGCTTTGAGTGTAAGACAGAAGCATTATGGAAGTATCCCCATATCACAAAATGGTGCTGTTAATCACAACTCTTTCTCTTCAGTTTAACCTTAAGCAGGGCCCTAATATTAATGCAAGATACTAATGCTGATGGAGAGATCTCTCATGTCAGAAAGTCAAGTAGGTAACAACTAAGTTTACTGAAACTGTGCATATAAATATATCATTGCCATCAGCTCAGAATGTGCTGAAGTGTACATGTCTTTAAAACTTCCTATCCCAACAGCATAGAATCATAGAATGGTTTGAGTTGGAAAGGACCTTAAGACCATCCAGTTCCAACCCCTCGCTACAGGCAGCAACACAAAATCAGTAAAAGGGTTTTAGCTGTTGTGCTGAAAGAAAGTGAGATATTCATGGTGGTTGACATGATCTCCTAGCTTGGATGCTCACTTAAACTCACGTTTTCTGGGCACTATTGCAGGGACACTATTAGCAACTCCATGAAACCCCACCTTTATTAGCAACACCCTCACCCTAATTTATCTGCCTTGGTTTTGGGGAGGTTTGGTTGGTTTGTTGTTTTTGTAAAGATACTTATGATCTCCAGATCAACTGGCTATAGGCTAAGGACAATGGCATTTCTGTCATACCTCCAGGGTTTTTTGCACACCTTCCACACCACAGACTCGGATGATGTGCAAGGCCCAGCTAGTTCCCATGTTAGTACAGGACCACCAGGCACTGGGGAGTCTGGAGCTGGGATGAGCCTCCAGCTTTACAGCTCCTTAGTGCCACAGCCAGGCTGAAGTGGAATATCTTATCTCTTATTTTTTTTCTGATCTCAAATGGGTGTTGTGAGGCTTATTGAGCTAATGTTTGTAAATTGCTCGGAAATTCTCCAATGAATTGTGCACGAGGAATGCTAAGTATTGCTCCTCATGGATTGTTTCTAACGTGAAGCATTTGTGATGAATTGTTTCTATACAGAGAGCTCACATCCTGTCAAAAAAAATAGGGCTATTAAGCATCCTTTCACTAAAACATCAACTGGAACTGGTATTTGTTCAA
>NDXB01009807.1:124904-127404 GCA_002631895.1 Agapornis roseicollis
CCCCAGTGTGAGCATGGAGAGTGGCATAAATATACAGATGGCATAAGGTAGGCTACAGAAGTGACAGCAGAGGAAACACAGGAAGAAAGGTGGACGGGAATGCAAGATGCGCTGACACCCGTGTCTTGCTCCAGTCCAACTTTCAAAGAGGGAGATTCATGGATCAGACCCTACATGGATGGGCACAGGGAGCATCATCAGAGACCACCACTCAGTACCACCATCAAAACACCGATGTGTGAACCAACACCGCTCAGTGGCAGCTAACCCACTCCACAAGGAGCCCGCTCTCTGCCCTGCACGCTTATAGAGTTGGGGGTTCCTTTGGTGGTGGGGTTTGGGGGAGCCTCATGGGGGGTTCCTTCACTGCTGGAGGGCAGCGGTGGGAGGCGGCAGTTCCTCCGCCGGCCGCCAGAGGGCGCGCGGGGCGCCGGAGCAGGGGTGCCGCAGCGCCTCCCAGCGGAGCTGCCTCCCCAGCTCCTCGGCCCCCTAGAACCATCGGATGCAAAGAGCCGCTTCCCATTCCACTGGGAAGCCGGTGAAAACAACCACAGTTTGGGCAAATTTGTCAATATTAGGACTTTTTAGTCATTTCAAAGCCTCTGTCATACACTTCTGCCTTCTACTCAAAAAAAACCCCAACACCTCACGTTAACTTACAGCCCTGAAGAGCTATATCCACATCCTCTGTCTGACACCTATCTCAAACTCACCTAAAAGTAGGCAAAAATAATTCACTTAACCAAAAGTATCTGCGTGAGATGAAACAGGCACAAAGTCCTGGAATTCTGAGCTGTGACTTCACAATTGTTTTCAAATTTTGCTTTAGGAAAAGTGATTTTTGGGGAAAAAAAAAAAAAAGAAAATAAAGAAAAGATTGTCCTATTTGGTGTCCATGCACTGTTTAACCATGCTGTGTCTCAGGTCGTGGAGAGAACTTTATCACGTTGCTCTTGAATCAGAAAGAAAAATGAGCAAAATCCACTAAGGTGCATGTTTTGTTATGAAGAGTCTTGACTTTCCCAGGAGTAAAAAGCCCCATTAATTGCTCATGTAACAGAGAAAACAGCATAGGTCGCACTTTCATACACAAGCATTTATCCTGACACTCCGAGACACAGCTGCAGGTCAGGAATGCAACCAATCCTGGGAGATCACTGGGAACTAAGATAATGAAAATTTTTTCATGTATAAAATCCTTAATCAAAATGCTGGTGGTGTCATCTTGTAGTGCAGACACTGCAACTTAAAATTAATATACAACAGAACCTTTAGCAAAATGAACATCCCCCTGCTTGTACAGTACACGCGTCTCCAAACCAAGGCGCACAACAACAGCCTCAACACTGCCACGATGCTGGCACCTGAGATTTAGCCCCACCACCAACAATAGTATGCTAAACCCGAAGCTCTCGAACCAGAAGTTGCCAAACTCTCAGCTCTGCTTTCATCTCCAAAGCATATCCAAAATCCGAGGACAAAGGAGTGACAGACGATGCTACGGATTTGGGATGGCAAAAGCATTTGAGTAATATATTGTAATCCTCTGAAATATTCCCAAATTGAAATAGCTTTAAAATATCCCAATCTGCCTGGTTTGACTCCCTATCAGGATACACATAAATACGGTTGGATTTATTATTCTTCAGATGGAATATTTACTATTTGATAGGATATAGGGGGCAGGGGGGAGAAGGGTTTACCTTTGGGACATTCCACAGATGCTAACCAACTTCCCCTAACAATATTTAAATTGCCTTACAAAGCTTCTCTAAATATTTGCTATGTATTTAGCATGCCTAAGATTTGCCAGTTATCCCAAAGTCTTTTTGCTGTAAATTGCAATTTTACAACTTCATGCTTGTGATATATTTTGACAAAGCTCTGCTGACACTCCCTATTGGCCTCCAAAGACAAAATAGCTGATACTCCATGAGCCACCAGAGAACTCTCAATTTGTTGTGAGACGGGCTGCTACTTTGCCATCCTCAATCTGCATGGAGAAAGATTAAACATTCAATTTGTTACTTGATAGGCCACAAGGTTCACCACTTACCATACAAATGGAAAACATTACTGTCATTCCTCAACTTGCTTGCCTGAGTATTTTATTATTTGTAATATTTACTTCAGGGAAATTATGATTCATGTCATATTTATCTTCATGAAAAATGAGCATCTAAATGGAAATCACCTTTTGAATGTACCAGGATATAGTGTAATACTAATATGCTTCATGAACTATAAAATTTAGTCACAGTGTATGGATATATTATAGCATGACTTTAATACTCTCACATCAAGCAAATTTTCTCTGTGTTAAGCTGATACTCTGAGACCTGATTTCAGTTTGATAATCATTACACTTACATGATGGTACAAGTCACTGCTTGTAGATTTATGTCCCCCCTCAGCTCTTTTGCATTAATCTGCCTCTGAATAAGCTATTTGCACTTCCTCAGTGCATGCAGGAAATTGAAATAAGGTGCAAATTTGTAGG
>NDXB01009807.1:137404-144904 GCA_002631895.1 Agapornis roseicollis
GTCCAGATGTGTATGTGGACATGGATCCATTCACCTAGCTCCCTGGGGCAGCAGCACCCAGGGATGTTCGTGGGCCTGATAGACCAGCGCCACTCAGTACAGCTTATATCCCAAACCTGAATTTCTCCATGGTCAACATAAATTGGCCATAGATTGTGTGCTGTGCTGCAGCAAAGTCTGCTCTTCCACTGCCCTTATCAATAGGATTATTGCCTCTGATATCACTTATTATAGGATCTAAACCAAAGAGCCAATTATTCAAGTTCTACATTGATGTAGTGAGCACTTGACAACATAAATAAAAATAACTCCACTGGTATGGATGGATTTGGAAGTGCTTTTGCAAAAGGTCATTTCAGACCTTAATATTTTATAAGTTTTTACTTTGATGTTGTAATTTTGATGGGTTATTTAAGTATTTTACTGCAACATCTGTGAAAAATTCCTTGTGCAGCTTCTGTGAGAAGAATTTATTCCCTATTCATTTCAATGAAAACGAAGGTCCGTTTACAGATAGCGTGAAACCTGTGTTCTAATAAGAGATACATCTTTAATTATTCATTATTACACTTATTGGTATCTTACATTGCACTTAACGGCAAAGAAGATATCTGTTCTCTGCTGGAGCTTCAGCAATAGAGGCTTGTACTCCATGTGTACAAGCGGAACGGTGCCAAACACCAGCAACATCTTGGGGCCACTGGCACACAGTGCCATTTTGTGAGGACCATTTGGCATCATCATGCCGCTTTTCCACTTCTGCATCTACCACTGACTGTCAGTAACCTGCCTGTGTGTCCTACAGAAAACGAAAGGCTGTTCTCAGAACACACGATTTTCTCCTCATGGTGCAAATGGTGTTTTCTTGGTTTCAATGGTACGGTCTAATTTGAGGCCTGGGGGCTTGTGCCAGGGCAAATTATAGTGTAGACACTGTATTTTCTGTAAAAGGGGGTTTTGTTGGTGTCACTTGCTCTGATGAATACAGGTTGGTTTTGTTCTGCTATCTGGTTGCTACAGTATGGGCTAAAAATTAAGTAAGAGCAAAATATCTCTCAACGGTGCTTATCTTAATTAGATTTTAATTACTATTTATCAAAACACATATAAAGCACCTCATGATAACGATACACTAGGTTTGTAAATAAGCACTTCAAGATTGTTCTGCTTCTTTACAAAACACACCAGGTGCTGAGCAACCCATTTGAGATGGTGTTCACAGACCATGTGAGTCTTCAAGCAAGAAGTACAGAATCAGGCCCAGGAACAAGAGCCCATTACTCCATTGCAACAGTCCCAGCAGTTTGTTCTCCCCCATGAAGGCCAGTCAAGGGAAATCTTTATCTAGAAACTCTGAGTTGACATCAGGCCACAGACCCACTGAGATCCACAGGACCACAGCAGCCACCGAGTTCAGGTGTTGTGCTCTCAGCACTCACTTTGAGCCTTGGCCTGTTCTCGACTTAGAATCATAGAATCATAGAATAGTTCGGGTTCGGAAGGACCTTAAGATCATCCAGTTCCAACCCCCCTGTCATAAGCAGGGACACCTCACACTAAACCATGGCACCCAAGGCTTCATCCAACCTGGCCTTGAACACTGCCAGGGATGGAGCACTCACAACCTCTCTGGCCAACCCATTCCAGTGCCTCAGCACCCTCACAGCAAAGAATTGCTTCCTGTCCTCTTCATCTCAAGCAACTTCTCCAGGATACAAAAGCAAATGAGGTTGTCATGGTTGAGACAGAGATGCACCTGCACAGAGGAGTATCCTCTCCCCCTGTAGTATCTCCACCCTGACCCACAGGTCATTGGTGGGTGCCTTGTGGAGAAGACAACTATGGTGGAAGTAGCTGAGCTCCACGTCCATGAGAAAAACTAAAGAGCTGCATATGTGTCTACGGGAACATCTGGGCTATTGTCAGCAACTTACATACATTTACTTAATTGCAATCTTGAATGAAATTGTCCGTCATAAAAGATGCCTCAAGAATTCTGATTTTAGCTGCCTATCTGCAGGAGTTGCAATGTACACTCATATCGTTTGTCTTAATTTTATTTCCCTATCACTAACTGGAGACACGACTTCAGAAATATTTTGAATTTAGTTTTAATTGTACAGCTTTCAACTCACGCAACATTTCTCTTTGTGTTGAAAGCATCACGGTGATTTATCCTCATTATTGTGTAAATAGGTTTCGGCAGTTCTCAGTAAATAAAACAAAGAGTGACAGGAGGAGAAGGGGGAATTTGCTTTCCTACCAATTAGAGTAGCCTTAGGCAGTACTTTTAAGAGGAGATAAATCCTGCAAATCACTAAAATGATCCTGTCACATGCACCAAATATTAAAATCACACAGCGGCGCACTTCATACAGTTTGCTTTGGTTTAATGAGTTGGGGTGGGCTTCGTCATGAGGTTTGCATCTCGCAGTTGGGGACTGTTGATTGACAGTGAAGATCATGCCCAACTGCAGCTTCCTAACCAGTAGGGCCAGATGGAAAATCACAATTCATGTTTAATATGCAGTTTTTCAGCTAACGAAAATTCCCAAATTGTCTCCTCACGTCCTACCTGAAAATTTTTTCCCATAATAAATGCAAAATATGCTTCATATTAGGGAAGAGTGGGGGTTTTCCCCCTTCTAGCAAGTTATTAGAAAAAAATCCTGTATAAACGATCCCTATTAAGTGAACAACCTGTTAACTTCTTCTATTAGGTAAGTTATCAAAGCTTAAAAGATAAGTTTATGAAACATCTGTTGTCACACTTGGACACTTTTGAAAGTGGTGCATCAGGGTGAAGATGGGATCCAGAAGAAGGTGGCTTAAAAGTACTAAACTAAGCAAACTCTTTATTCTACTAGCTTTTCTGCCCAGCACAGACTCCTGTGCCATGCTGGTGGGGACTGTGTGGCTCCTTTTGGATTTGCCATTACATGGTCTGGTAAGGTCTGCCAGCACATTTCAGCCACCAGAACGAAACAGAAAGGGATAGATGTAGTAAAGAGATGGTTGATATCAAGCTTGTAATGATAAGCATGACATAGCAGACATATTGCATGATGCCATAGGAGCCTTTATAACTCACAGCCTCACTGTTATAGCTCAGTGTCCTATTTTCAATTATTATCTCCCGCTACACTGTTCTCCTGCAGTCAAGTTTTACACTCTGACATTTATACTTAGTATATTGAGCAATGATTGTTACCTTGTTCCAGCATTTTTTGCACAATGCTTTATGAGAGTGGAACTAAATGTATGACAGGAACCCCAGTAACCTGAGACCCTGGGTCAGTAATGTATTAAAACAAAACAAGACACACATGGCTTCGGCACAGCAAGAAATCATACAGGAATGGGGACTGAGACAGGCTGAGATAAAGAAGGCCCTACCTAACAGCTGCAATTACAGTCTTCGTTATATGAGTCAATCCATTACTGCATATAGGCTTGACAAATTACCATAAATGCCAAACCAGAACAACAGCAAAGTAATTTAGCTTCATACTGGACACTTTGAAAGTTGGTACATCTAAATCTCGCAGCGAGGCCTCATTAATTAATCAGTCTTGTTGTTGATATCACAATTATGATTTCTTTCCTAATTTAAAAACTCCTCCAACTAAACAAATGGCAAATTATGATTATAGTGGTTGGAGGACAAAATCATTGATCTGTAATCTCATTCGCAATGGAATAGCACATCCATTTGTAAACGTCCCAAAATAAACACAAGTTTTCCATCACTACTTTCAATAACATGCATCTGCGTTAAAGACTTTACATTAAAGAAATGCTCATTGTCGACTACTCACAAGTTAACAAATGCTTGCACAATCTTCACACAGTATTGATTTGTAAGTATTAAATGATATGATATTTTATCACTTTCTCCTATGTAGAATAGCTTGTCCTGCTCAGTGCACAGGAGGGAGAACGATGATTAACATTACCTCACACGTTTTTTATATTCCCTGAAAAATATGTAGCACCATGACTTCCACAGGGCACATCTTCCTAACCTTCTAATTTATTAAGTCAATGTCTTGTCAACCTACTTCAAGATGTTTTGTCCATCACACTTAAGCATTTCAGAACTAACAGCACTGCCCTTCTAGGAGGTGAAATTACCGCTGCATTACTGGTTCTCAGGCAGGGTGAAGTACAAAGAGATTGAAACCAGCTCTGCTGGGCTGGATGGAATGACCTCCCAGCTGTGATTTAACATGGCAGAGCCAACCAACCACCACCCCAGCATGGAGACCTCTGGGCTGCCTCTGCCTGGACCAGCACAAGCTGCAGGAGGTTTGCACTCTGCCATCAAGAGCTTGGCTAACCAGCACATGACCTACTATGCTCTGGAGAAGTATCCTTAAAGTCTTATTTAAGTTACACTTTCTATTTTACAAGGTTTTCCTCTGTCCCACCTCCCAGTTACCCTGAATGAACGTAAGTGTTTCATAGCCTAGTCCACACACCAGGCCCTGCTGACAGACACAGGGTGAGCACTCAGCACGCCTGTGATTGAAACTCCAAGTGGCTGTTAAACAGGGAACCAGATAGAGAAGGATGCTGCAGCGCTGGAAAACTGGTTATGACTCACCCAAGATGACACAGAAAATATGTGACAGGAATAGACATAGGAAACGTATTTGAGTCTAAATTCATTGGGTCAGAAGGACCCAGCTGGAGGACAGAGACCTTCCTTCCTCCTGCCTCTGACACTAAATACTACCTAATTTCGGTGGCAAATGAACAGCAGAAAGTACAGATAAGTCTCCTTCACTACACAATCCTGATTCGCACCTTGAAAAATATGCATAGTGGGCAGCAACAGGAGAAAGGGTCACGAACACGAGAAGTCATCATACAGTGTAAGACCTCACCAGACCTTGCGATAAGATCTTGTGCAAAGGCAATAAAATTCAGGTTACAACGGCCAACTCTAATGCTGCCAAAAATGAAACCGCCAACATCTGACTTCCCACCTCAGCATTCTTTAACAGATTCCTCTGCATAATTTCCTACTTTTAAGATTGGGAGATAGAAATGCTGTTACCTGGAACCATCCAGCCTTGCCTATGAAGCATCAGAAGAACCAGAGCTGCAGCGGATCTCTACCCCAGCTAATGAATTAAGGCCATGGGACTGTTCACCCGCTGTTGGGTTGTGTGCCTGCCTGGGTGCTTGCTCTCAACAAGCTAACTTTGGTGCCTGTGGTAGCTCAGCACTTCTCACATGACAACTTAGTCTAATTGAGTGGGACAAATTATCTTACAATAGACTCTGTGCAACAGCAGCAAGACTAAATCTATACTCTGGCTAACTCTGAACACATAATTTAACCATAAGAGACCAGCAGCGTCAGTGGTTTCCACAACTCTCTGCTAAAAGCAAAAGAAAATGAAGTCTCAAGGAATTCTGATTTCAGTTCCAGAAAGCAGCATAATATGTGAGCTCAGAGTTAGAAAAACCTCTTATCTCCTTGCACAGCCTGTTGTATTTCTTTCTCTTATTGCCTCTGACTCCTAGCACCACAATCCTGTGCTGCATGCTGCTGGTGGGGGGGGGAAAGCAGAGGAGGAGGTATATTACCTGGCTCTCATCAGGAAAGCTCTGGAGAGAAGGCAGTGCCCTGCCTCAAGACATATGGCCTGGTACTGGAGAGGTAGGAACAATCAGAGGGAACAAAGTCACGTTCTAGCATTTAAATTCATTATTGGCTTTTCTCCCACTATGAATTATCCAGAGTATAAAACACCTAGTTTTGTTATTTGATGCTAATCCTGTTGGTAGAGCTCCAGTTTCAGAGGATATTTAGCCTGACTTACTCAGTCCTCTCCACCTTTGACTATCACTATCCTTTTTAAGAACAGAGTCTTTTTGATGTTAAATAGAAAAAGTTGAGAAATTTAAATGAAGGACTTCAAAATGCAAGCACTGACTTTGCTGACTCACAATCTTCAGTAAAAGGGGATGCTGGGTACTAATGAACAGTTATTTGCCATCAGATACAGCATGCTTAGCACAGAGTTTTGTATTAATTTCCAAACAATCTGTGCTATCTGTGTTGCTGCCTTGTGAGAACTGTTTAGGAGAATCCTACTTTTTGCAAGGAAAGGATAGAAATATTAGTCCATCCTTCCACAGGGCTACTTGGAGTTTTCTGTATGCACAGCTCCTTATATCCTGACCACAGACACTACAGTAGGGCAAAGAATTAAAAGAGAAAATACTGACAACTATTATAGTATGTGTTGTTCACACCATCATGGAGAGTTATAAAGCAAAACTAATGTCTACCCGCTCTCTTACAGCAGATCTCCATAGGGAGTGCAACAAGAAGCTCTGCTTCAAGAGGAGTTGCTCACAACCACTTTGACATTGACATTTTGTTTGTGTATATTGAAACACCATGAAAAAACCTCTTTTACACACCTAGAACTACACAAACCTTAACCTCTAAAGCCTACTGCTCAAATCCTTCCACTGAAGTTGCCTTACCAAGATGCTGTCCACAGCAAACCATCCATCTCTTTCATTCTATCTGTGTTTTTAGGCTTGGTTGTTCCCTGTCTTGTTTCAGAATGAGTGCTAATGCGTGACACAAATTGATCTGAAATTGTAGAGCCAGAACTGTGCATTTGTCCTGGGGATGCTGAGAAATGAATCCCTGGAGCAGGGCTTGGGGCGGTCTCCAGGAATGGGAGATGGCAGCCCCGCTGAGCTTCAGCGAGCTGGGCGCTTTCACTGGTTTCCCTCTCTCGTTGCCTGATGATTTTCTGCCTCAAGAACAGTTAAATTCCAGGATGTCATGTTTTAATTACTGGCCTACTTTCTCAGGAGTGTGCTGGACTGTGATCTAGGCTCTGGCTGCTTCCCCTCAGCCTTACTTCATCCCCCCCAGCCATCATCGCTGGCTTTTTGGCCATTCCCATGTGGGAGCCCAGATGGTTTCTGCCTTTTTAACATTCTCCACTTGCACAAAAGGAACCTGTGGATGTTTCACCTGGTTTGAAGCCCAGCCACGATGCAAAGCAGAACCTGGACTCTCCCTGCTCCTCTGCTTTGTAGTGCCATTGCTTTATTAATTTAATACCTCTACACTCAGCTGTTGTGCAGAATTCAGGATTGATTCCTACACTGATTTCCACAATATGATTTACATAGTAGCTGAGTGTAAATTTACAATAATTTGGACTGAATGATCCTTACTAGAATAGATGGCCTCAAGAAAAGGATGGAAAATAAAAGCAGCTTTAGTCAGAATCTAAGCAATTTGCTGCCAAATACAAGCAGCATTTCCCCAGATTATAATTTACACTGTATTAACTGTCAAGAGTACTTTTGAGAAATATAGATAACAATTCAGATGCAATCGATAGGGAGTGACAGTTGATTTTAAAGCTTAATGCAAGACAAGAAAGAAATGACTGGGGTATCAGCTCTGGAAGAATAAATTTGTTTTGTATTTGATTTTTGTGTTAAATTTATTAC
>NDXB01009807.1:149904-156210 GCA_002631895.1 Agapornis roseicollis
CCCCAACCTTATCACATTTGCTGTGTTTCATATCACCACCACCCAGCCGGGTTGCAAGCTGCACCAGGATGCCTCTTGTCAGCAGCCCCATGAACCAGGCAGCTGTATGGCAATAGGAGCTGTGTTCTCATAGTCATATTTGTCTATTGCCCCAGTTTCTGTGCCTCTGCTGTTCGTTATCTGCATAGAGGCTATATGAGTGCCGCAGCTCGGAACGAGCCCTTCTCCTGCCACAAAGCAGCTGCAGGATCGCCTGCTCCTGACGTCACCTGTTTTCATATGAAATCGAGTCAAAATCAGAGCAGAAGCAGCACTGGGCTATTAGCAGGACTTCTCTTTCTTTTCTCTTCTTAAACCCAGAAGGAATCAAGGCCGTGCCGAGCAGCCCGGTGTGCCCGCTTCCGATCCTCAAAGGGAAGCGTTAGATGACTTCAACACATGGCAAAGGGGGGGGTTTCAAAAATAGGAAGAAAATTTCTCCAGCTTCCCTGGCTTGCTATCAACAGTTTGGAATTTACACTAGCGCTTTACATCATTACCCCAGTCGTTCACAGCTTTTTAAGGCTTTAATGCAAACCACATGCAGGACCAGGCGGAGCGGTGGGCCGGGTGGGATGGGAACCGGCTGGGAGGGGAAAAACCAACAAACAGCTCTCTTGTCTACAAAGCCCAACTCAACACATTTTTCATGCATTGTGGGCTTCTCCAGGAGCAGCAAGCTGTTTAGGAAGGGGGAAAAAAATACCTGGCCCAAATTGAGCATTTGCTTGACATGATGGAAAAGCGAGTGCTATTTTCTGTTATATTGCCCCTATTCTACATCGACAAGAATATATTTTTTTTCCTGCTGTTCCCAACTGATTTCACAGTAGTGAACTCCGTTTATGAATTATCTGACACATTTCTTGCAATTCTTCTGACAACAGTGCTCAGTGGAAATTTCAAGGCACCTCTCTTCTGACAAGTAGAAATATCAATATTTGAATAAATTGTGGATTTTAAACTTCTCACTCTGATGCACCACAGCAAGGAAGACTGAATTTTTCTTTTACTGGGTCTAATCCCCTTGAGCCTAAAGGAAGAAATCTGTATGCAGCGTTTCATTACAAGAAAGCTGTACTGAGTGACATTTGAAGCACACATCTAAGTCGACCTGATGAAGTTTACTTCCTTCAAACAACAAATAGCAGCTTTGTATTATTTCCCCTTCTTGGGGGAAAAAAAAAGCACAAGCATGATGTCTGAGCAAAAAGCCGAAATGTTGATTCACAAATTGACAGGCCAATCTTTAAACAAATGTGTTTCTTGGGGGAAAAATGCAGCTTTGTTCAAGCTGAGCATTTTTCTTGTGCCTGACAGAAGCATTCCGGGGCTGATTAGAAGGAACTTGTTAGGGCTCCGTCTCAGACACTCTGACTCCACTTTTTAACAAGCATGCAAAGAAAACAACATAAAGATAACAAAACATTGTCATTACCATCTCTGGGCTCTATTTGGGCCTTTTTCCCCCCCTTTTTTTTAATGCTTACACTTCAAAATTTCCCTGGGTTCCTCTTGCACCAACCCCTCATCCGGCACACGGTGTTCCCATGTTCTGGCATTTCAGGATGGGCGCTATGGCCTGCCCTCACACCACAATGTGTAGGCCTGCTCCCCAGTGCTCCCAGGCACCCTGCACAGCACCCTGCCAGGTCTCTGCCTTCACGATGGAGCCAGGCATCAGGCAGAACCCTCTCCCTGCTGCCCACAAGGCTCTGGGTACCCGGCAAGCCCTGCTCTCCTCACCCGCTAAGCCAATGGACCTTATCAAATAACTGCTTGATAAATTAGGTATCATAGCTGCCAAGCAGTCCCAGGGCTGTCCTCACATTGCCTTTAACTCTTTGTCCAGAGGGTTTTGCATGCCAAAGCTAGTTAACAGGTCTCAGTTTGACCTCTCGCAGTCAGAAGAACAACAGTTATGAGGCTGTTCTCCATGGCTCTACCCACCAAAGTCTTCTTCCATCATAAAATAATTCTGGCTGAAGTGTAGTGGAAAATTCAACTTAGCAAAGACATCTCCTGCCATGAGCTGTGGTTCAGGATGCTGTTTTCCACAGGGCAATGTATGCTAGTTCCTCAGTTATAAGGGGCTATGTGATGCCACTGCATTTACACGCACTCCCCCACCCGCCAATCACACTGCACCTCCAAAACTATTAGGAGCAATAATTAAAATAGTATCCAACTTTAAACAAATCAAGAGGGAACAAATATGACAATCTGATTAGAAAAATTTATCCCTGATTTATACTCAGTATCAGCCCAGTCAGTTAAGTGGAGATACCTGGAGGACTTGGATGCTCTATAGAAGGAGGACTAACTGAGAGGAAAATAGACACAGAGATGGTCAAGAGCTCAGACCTATGAAAATATTTGCCTAGAATCCCAGCCTGGTTTGGGTTGGAAGGGACCTTAAAGCTCCTCCAGCTCCAACCCCTGCCACGGCACCCTGTGCCAGCACCTCAGCACCTGAAAACAGGGAACAGCTTCTGCCTCAGAGCTCAGCTCAGTCTGCCCTGTTGGGGCAGGTTCAAGCCATTGCCCTTGGCCTGGCCCTACAGGCCCTTGTCCCAAGCCCCTCTCCAGGTTTCCTGCAGCCCCTTTAGGCCCTGGAGCTGCTCTCAGGTCTCCCCTTCAGGAGCCTTCTCTTCTCCAGGCTGAATCAGCCCAGCTCCGTTAGCCTGTCTAGATGCACACAAACAAGAGGGCAGATGCTGGTCAGGGCAGATGCTGTGGTTACAGGCACCAGCAGCAAACCTAAGGCTGAACCAAGGTTGAAAAATAGAGGAGAGGAATTTGGTCTTAAGGAGGATTCTCACACCCAGAGCAGCGGATCGAGGGCAGGAGCTCCCACGGAAACACTGAGAAGAACAGGAAGTACAACCAACCAACAGCCCTGATCCCAGCCACGATGGAAACCTCTCACCCTCTCTTCTGAAATCTCAGCTGCGACTGAAGTCTTTGTGGGAACACCTCGATATAGAAACACGTTTCAGATGGGGAAAAGAGAAAACATATCTAAAATTCAGCCTGACCATTGGCCTGAGGGTTTCGTGGAGGAGCAGGGCAGATATGCTGATACCATTGTGAAGGAAAAATGACGCTATGGGGAATTTCTCATTACATCAGACACACTAGCGCTCTATCCAGCAGGCCTCAGGCTGCTCTTGTTCAGTCCCTAAAGTGGCACGGGGCCAGCCTGACACTGATCTATCTCTGCAGACGTAAGGCAATCTTGTGCAAGAAAACCCAAACCGAGTACTTCAGCACTGAGATTATTCTTTGGTGATTTCAAATAGAAAACAC
Organism: Agapornis roseicollis; assembly: GCA_002631895.1. Lineage (NCBI taxonomy): Eukaryota > Metazoa > Chordata > Aves > Psittaciformes > Psittacidae > Agapornis > Agapornis roseicollis. Next base: position 153,253 of record NDXB01009807.1, read on the forward strand.
AAACCTGTTCCTGTGTACTTTATGGTCCAAAGATTCTCAAATCTACTGCATTTATTAGGCTTCCATTAATTTTTATTTTCACTGTCATAGAGTTCGTCTGATCTTATTCAGTTATATAGTTCTGTTGAATGAGAGGGTTGATAAACCACTGGCGTTTTGCACATGCCTCTCTCCTTTTCAGGAACAGGCTTTTGAATGTCTCTGATAACTTCAAGTTAGGGCAAAACATTTAGAGTCATCTGCTTGAAATTTATACTATCTATCAACCTGCAGATCTTGTTTGCTGTGCCTTTCTGCCAGATTTCCAGTAAGATTTATGTTACTGAACTATATTGTTGCTTTAAAACTATGTCTTCAGATAATTGATAAATACAATGCAAATGATCACGTTCTTTATGCTTTAAATCAGTGCAAGTATTCACATTTCATACTTTAACCCTTTTCTTTCATGTCTCCTCATTGCATATACACACACAAGGGAGAAAACTCAAGTGATGGGAATGGGACCAAGTTCTATGGAAAAGATGTTTACAGAAAGCACTTGTATCCACTCTGAGTCCCACACTCAGGAAAGATGCAACATTCCAGCTCACTAAAATCACTTTGGAAGGCACAGCTTGTGTTCAAGCAAATAGATAAACCAGCCTGCTCCACTTAGCAAAGTAAGAGTACTATGCTCCAGCTGAAGACATGCATGTTTATGGAGATCTCTTCAGAAATGTAACAAAAAATTGCTTTGGAGAGTCAAAAATATGGATAATTGACATCAGAAATGGGTCTTTTCCCCTCAGCCGTATGCAAGACAGTAAAACTAGTGTAAAATCAGTGTAACTTAATTGACTTTCCAATGCTAATTTATGCTAATGGAGGTTCTGGTCCATAGTTTTCACCTGGGAACTCAAAAGCAATGAGTGATGGCTCCAATTAGTCATTATAATTGTGAGTTGCTAAAGCTAATATTAGTAGAACTGCATGACATTCTGGGTATCTCCCCAAACTTTTCTGATAATAAGCACTGTTCCACACAGCTGGATCATATTGAGCTGCAAATGTGTCTCAGATGGGTTTTGGAGTCTTTTGGGTCACCTATAAGCATTTGCCAAGTGGGCAAACTGTTAAGTGCCCACACATCCCAGCCCAATGGTGGGTACAACCAGATAGATATTCGATTGCTTACCACGTTAGGCAACTGTTTATATCCAGACATATATCAGACGCTCATTGGATATTTTATCTGATCAAATCCATGTTGGATAACTGATACAGGAGCAGTTCTTTCAGACTGCACCTACAACCACCCAACTGTTCTTCTCCTTTGACATTATGGGTTGGGCCTGAAGAAGAACCATCATCTAGAAGGTACAGCTAAGATGCTCCATATTTCACAGTAAGGTCTCTTCCCTCTCTAGGGTAACTGTAGTGCCTCTGAGATTCTGCAACAACTTCAAATACGTTAAGTAAATTAGAATAGTTGTATTCAAATAATCTATTTGTCAGTTCATCTTTGCAGTATTTCTCCCTCTTGATCAGGTCACTGTGAAATTTTACATTGTCCATAAATGTCCATGTCCTGCAATGGTGAGAATTTCAAACTAGCAATCCTCAAATGTATGCATAAGGCCCTGTTTAACAGATAAGTTCAACATATGAGTAAGTAACAGGTGGAAATGCTGGCACCCAATCTGAGGCAGGATTCCTGGGACAGATAAATGTCTCTCAATATCTGCACGACTCATCAGGGAAGAAGCTGGTAATATTTTGATGACAGGCATGAGATGTAATTTGCAACTCTAGCTTTTCAAAGCTCCCTTTCCATTGAGATGGATGGGACAGTTGCTGCTTCTCAGTGCTACTCACTTAGGACAGGAGCACATAAGCGGGCATTGCTATGCCACCTTCTCCATAGATAGCATTTTGATGTGTTTTTTTCACATTAGGCTTAAAACCAGACCCATACTAGCCATTCAACTGTGATTTCCTTATCAGTTTGATTTAAGTCTTGGCCTAATTTTAAAGGAAGCTTCTCTGGAAAGGTGCTTTGGTTTAGTTTTTTTGACCTCCAAAGTTCCCCAGTCTGTGTCTAGAAAATGTGCTTTCCTTTGACATAAGCAGATGGTAAATGCAATAAATGTATGTACCAACTGTGTGCATTTTTCTTTTTGCATACAGCTCAGCATAACCAGCATTCACTAATGAAAGCAGAAATCACTGTTACTGGAAGAGGGCTGGTTTCACACCACAGTGGACAAAACAAATAGGCTAATTCCATCCTTTATGCCCAACTGTGAAGTGAGCGTATTTCACATTACTACAAGCTATCCTGTTTCCAAGCCACCACCTCCACATATAGTAAAAGGCTGCTGTTTTGTGGGATACTTCAGTGTGTGTCACACTTTCAGGAGTAAAAACCTATCCAGGGAGTTTAATTAAAGTACACAGAGTAAAAAAAGAGCGAATCAACTTCAGCTTATCTGGAATAATTTGCTAAAAGACTGCTCTTTAATCCAAGCTGCAGCAAATTTAGCTTCTCCGGTGAACACACCAGCCCCTGCATGGAGCAGGGATGAGCACATCATGAGCACAGCACCCACAGCACCACCCCACCCCTTCCTAGCAAGAAGGCGACAGTTACAGTGAACTCGGTCATATGGTAGTTGAGTGCTAGAAGCCAGGAACCCAAGCTAAGACCCTCTCTAAAGCCAACCCATACCACTCCCTGCATTCCTTTTTAATAGCCAAAGACAACATCTTCTGTCCTAGAACAACAGGATCCCAGCCCGGTTTGGGTTTGAAGGGACCTTAAAGCTCCTCCAGCTCCAACCCCTGCCACGGGCAGGGACCCCTTCCACTGGAGCAGCTTGCTCCAAGCCCCTGTGTCCAACCTGGCCTTGAGCACTGCCAGGGATGGGGCAGCCACAGCTTCTCTGGGCCATCACCCTGGGCCAGCGCCTCAGCACC
>NDXB01009807.1:156397-168897 GCA_002631895.1 Agapornis roseicollis
AGGCCGTCCTTCCCCCCACCCCCCTCTCCAGGTTCCCGCAGGCCCCTTTAGGCCCTGGAGCTGCTCTCAGGTCTCCCCTAAGGAGTCTTCTCTCCCCCAGGCTGCCCCAACCCAGCTCTCTCAGCCTGGCTCCAGAACAGGTACAACCTTCTTACTGATGTTGGAAACTGAGGGCTGTACTGGATATCTTATATAAACATTCACATCACACAGGCTACAAGGAATAGATTACATACTTGTTACGATTTGACATGACATATTAATACAAATAATAATAGTACAAAGTAAAGAACAGAAATCATGATATTGATCATTTCAGTGGATCTGTTGTTTTTACAGGGCAGAGGAACAGAACACAGAGCCTGTATTATACATGTAACTAATTTGCAGGTTATTATTTTGATGCAGTGTTCTACAGCAATGAAGGAGGAGCTGATTTTCTTCTCAGAAAGCTGTTTTAGAAACGGTTGTCCTGGCTTTAGGGAAAAAAGCTTGGTAAGGGAATGGATGCTCAGGGTTGTCCATATTAAGGGGCACTCTGAAATTACCTAAGGCTTTCTCTAGGGTTGTTCCATTATGTCAGAAGTATTTATGTTGCCAGAAAGCTGTAAGTCAGCTGTGGAAAATGTAGCAATGAAATTCTTAGTTAGAGAAAGGACTAGAAAGAATGACAAAATAAAGAGGAACAATGGTACGCATCTGCCACAAACCACTTGGGTTGGAGAAGAGCAAGAATGTTCCCTCTCATAGCACTCTGTAATTACAGAAGACTTTTAACCACTGTGTGATCAGCAGAAGAGGTAGAAGCAAGTGTTCAGGTTCTTCCTTTTTACAGAGGATAATTCTATGTTGCTGGAAATAAGGATTTAATTTTTGTCCACAAGGGCTTTTTCCCTAGAAAGCTTTAACAATAAGAAAAGAGAAGGTTCTATTCTTAGCTTATTTTGGCAACTAATCCAATTAGCAGCAGCAGTTGATTGGACAGCCAAGCAACTGAAATGAATTTGTCTCTAAATCTTATCTTTTAATAACTTCAGCAACTTCCTTTCATTTATTTTTCCTCTGTCTTTTTTAGGATTCATGGTTTCCTGGTTATCTCCCAGTGTTTGAGACCTTCTATAGCTCTTTCTGGATTTTCCTATCTGTCTGCTGGCACTATGTGACACTGGGGTCACCTTCTACTTGTACTTAGGGTACTTCGGATGGGAGAAGAGATAGCCCAGGACCTTTTTGATGGCAACTACACCTATTCATCATTTCTTGTTCCTCTTCCATTTGTATCTGCGCGCAGTTGTCCTCTCACTCTCTACTTTGCTGCTTCCCAGCTCCCTTCCTTCTGCTACTTTTCATCCATTATCCCTAACCCAGGCTCAATTTCTCTCCATCTTCCTTTCCAACTTGAAGAAAACAATTGTTTTCCCATGTTGATCCTTCCTGTCCTTCCTGAATATTTAGACTAACCAACAAGGTGTCAAAGCAATTGTTTTTTTCACCAGGCCCTCAACTATAGGGAGAAACTCAGTTAGCCAAGTTTTTCTTGGAGAGGAATGTGTTCCCACTGCACTCTCCTACTCCACCTTTCAGATATGATCCAAGGTTCCCCTGCCTATCACTTCTTTGCTGTGAACAAACAAATACCTGCTAAATCTTTGGGAACCTTTGCTTCAGTAGCAGTCCACAGCTAGGATTGATAAGGTCTCTGCAGTGGATTTCAGTGTTTCAAAGCCGTGACTGCCCCATGGACATAGGAAAATGATATCTAGGGTTTTCTTGAGAATGTAGAAAGTGGCATGAAGGACTTTATTTTGCACCTGCACCAACCATTTATTAAATATCATTGAGCTAAAATGACTTCCTTTACAAGGCCATTCCTCAGATAATTAAAATGAGTGAATGATTAGCCAAACTGGTTTTAATTACACACACACACCTCAAACCTTCTTGATTATCTTAGAAAAAAGGATACACCAGAAACTTGAAAGAGGGACGGATACAGTAAGCAGCTCCCCTCTGTATGTACCTTAACTGTCCCTCAGCTGATGACCCTAGCCAGGTCTACTTGCACCAAGATCTTCTATAGATGATGATTAATTCTACATGATTCATTTTGCAGTGCCTGGATTGCAACACCAGACTGATTTGTGCATAGTGCTACAACTGAAGAATAAATGTACATAATGTATGTACCTGTCCATAGTATATGTACACAATACATGTACATATGTATATCAAGGCATATACATGCTGTGCAGGCTATGAAAAATCAGACCTTGGACTTCTGTGCAGCACTTAGAGATAGACTTAGATACTTGATTCTTAATTTCCCTGTGCTTCGATTTCCCATTCCTAAAGCAGGGATAATTCCTGTGACAAGGACACTGTAGAAGTAGATTTTGTTACAGACCTCCCCAGCTGTGTAAGATGGCTCAGGGGGAACTTTTGCTGGGTATATGTGAGGCAAGACTTGAACAACATCCCGTAACAAAGACATGAGAGGACCACACACTGAATAATGTAGGACAAAACTACTGAGTAGTACAAAATGAGGTAGGGATCATGTCAGAGGGAATCCTGTTTCTGATTATGGAACTAGACCCAGTATCCTAACACACAGTCCAACCAAAGCTTGCAGGGATTACCTTTATTATAGCATTTTTGCTTGCTAGCTTTACTGTTCAGTGTTTGCCTTTGCAATCCTAAGGATGTTCTGTCAATGTAATTGTCTTTATGCTAAAAAGAAAAAGACAAGAGAGAAACTAGGCCTATTAGTAAATGAGGAAAAGGAAAGATTAACAACAACTCAGAAATAACTAGAACTGATTCTACACTGGGGATCTGTCCCAGTTAAAGCTTGCAGTGGCCAGTCACCAGCACACCACCACCAGCTCAAATCCATAAAGCAAATAAGGAACTAGACTGTTGTAAGCTTTAGAAATCAGTTTGAGACGCATCAAGCAATTTAGGTTTTAATTTCTGCTCATGTTTTGTCTGCCAGAATTGGTGTTTTGGGTGGGAGGTAGGTTGTATCAGTGCTCATTAATGCCTGGAATTCTCAGTGAGAAGATCAAATGCATCTTTAAAAATGAAGTTTTACTTTTTACAGGAGAGAAATTGTACAGATAATAAAAAAAGATACATAATCACCTATTAAAAGGTAATGCATAGAGAGTGGCAGCTATGGATATGCATGCCATATGCATTACATAGTAAACTGAATGTGCAGCCAATAGCTACTTTAGAAGTAATGAAGAAGTGTGGTGATGGTAGGAAAATTAGCAGAAGGTGAAAAAGTCAGTTCTTGATGATGGATTAAAGCAGCTAAACAGGTGTTTACTTGGCTCAGTGACAAGTAAGAAGGTGTCTGTAATAAATATCAAAGAGAAGATAACGAAGCCGTGGCTACACGTGAGGTGAGGAGGTGTTAGAACAGAAGGATGAAAGGAGAAAAGAAAGGACAAATTTAAAGATGCAGGAAACTCATAGAATCGTGTAGGTTGGAAAAGACCTTTAAAATCATTGAGTCCAGCCATCAACCCAGCCCCAAGCCCACCACTAAACCATGTCCCTGCATGCCAGCGGAAGGGTTAAGGTCAGTAGAGATGCTGGGATCCATTTGCCAGACTATGGGACAGCACCTATGTTGGTCAGCAGTGATGTATTTATGGTAAAACCAGAAAGTTCAGTAAAGATAAGGGTTTAACAGTCTGAGTTATGAAAGAAACCTCCCCAATGAACACAGATATAAAATGTCCAAAACCATAATGCAGATGGAGAGTCAATGAGCAGTACAAGCCGTTCATGGGGTGGAAGAGGAGAAGGAGCATGACAGAGAGGAGAGAGCAGGCAGAAAGCACAGTAGGGTTCCAGCTCTTCCTCTCCCTTTCAGAAGCAGCTCTGCAATACCTCCCCTTCCTCTGGATCCATGTAGCAACACTCCTCCTGTTTTCTGTTTTTCCAGACGCCAGAGGCAGAAACACATTCTCTACATGTGTCTGCAACCACTGCTTCCAAATATCAAATGATTTTACACACCATAGGAATGATGACGAAGAAGCATTCTTTCTTGGCTTATTCTCCTTTTGGCATTGATCTGCATCTTGCTATGAATAAGGAGAAACAACTGAAAGAGGATAAAATTAATATTTTTAGGGCTTACATCCAGGAAGAGGGATTTTCTTGTTTTGTACATAAGAATGCAAGTGTCTGCCCTTACCATGTGCACTAGCTGATGATGCTGTTGGCATCACTGGTACAGCTGACATGCCAAAGAAAAGGGCAAGGCAAACACTTTGTAAGAGTAAATATAGTGAGTAAATTGCAAAGGCCATGCATGTAAGACACAGTATTTGTATTCAACACAAGGAGCAAGGCAGAGCCTGTGATGGCTCTTATGGTCAGAACAAGAGGGGAGTGAAGGATCCCACTGCCTTTTGAGGCAGAAGAGGAAAATGGTGAGAAGGATAAAGAAGGCAGATTGCTGAAAGCCTGAGTCCCAGCATAAGAACGCTTTCTTTTAATAAAAGAAAAGAAAAAAGATGGTATTATGGGAGAGGAATTTGTCTGTGGCTTGAAAGTGACAATTCAAAGACAGCTCCGCCACTGTGACACAAGTGACAGAGACCAGTTATGGCATCAACGATATCACCCGAAACTTTTGAAGCTGATGTTAGCTTTTGCTCACATTTAGTTCAAGTTTAGTGCAAGCCTTCTGAAAGAGTTATTCAAAAGAGAGATTGAGGGATAGGTCTGCAGAGAAGAACAAGTCAGAAGATGAGTGACAGACCTGCAAATCACTTGACAAGCTGATAGTTGTAGCACTTTGGGTGAAGGAGACCACATACAAAAAGGAGAAAACAGAACCAAATGTTTTATGAACAGGAAGGAACACAAAGGAGAAGTCAGCCCAGCATAAAAAGACAAAATGCCAAAGATTAAGGAAGGAAAAGTTTGCTAAAAGAAGCCTGTGACTGATCGGGACAGCACTGAAGTCAGATGGCCACGGTGGTTGAAAGCCAAAAGATGGCTGAAATATAAAGAGTGGAACAAACATAACAAAATCAAGAGCGAAGGAAGAGAAGGGATGTCAAAATACTGAGACGCAGGTAAACTGAGCAGCAGAAGTGAAGAATGGGGGATTATGGATGAAGGCAAGGTCAGAGAGGGTCTCACGGAGCAGAGGCTCCTGGAGCTGGCAGGTTCTCTATAAGTGCCTTTTTGAAAATGCATTAAACATTTTAAGAAAGAGAAGGGAGTTTTAGGAATAGAGGGAATACAATGGAACAAAATGATTGGAACAGAGGGAACAGTAAAAAGTGCAAGCAAACAAATGTAAGGAACAAATAAGTAAAGACAAACCTCAGCTCCAGCACCACTGAAAGAATAGGACTAAGAGGGACAGGCCTGGGTACACATAAGTAAGGTCACTTTTTTCCCTCCAGCACTACTGCAGTTATACTATTAGCAATGTAATTTCTTAAGATACACATAACTATGTAATGTAGCAAAATATGATTTGAGGACTGGCTTGAATATTGAGATTTCTAATTGCAGTATGCTTAGGCTTAGAATAATCAGAGTATTTCCATGCTTCCATCAGTTCCTTCAGAAAACTCTACACAGGAGTTCCATTGCCTTTTGTTCACTTCCACCCTGTTGTCTTCTCTACTGAACACCATCAGGGTCACATCCTGCTGGGAAGGGGGACTTAAAGTGACACTTTAAGTGACAGGATTGGTTGGTCTAAAGAGAAAAAGGGCTTTCCAATCACTTTTCTGTCATATTTGGGGCTTATTTCTATAGCATCAAAGATCTGAAACTTCCTACTACACACAGTAAAGAAATCTCTGTAGCTAAGTAATATGAACTCACATAAATAACTGTGCATCACTCAGCAAAACAGTGGTCCAAATCACAGCTTTTGAATGTTACATTATTCTGCAGCTTAAATGTGTATTTAAAGTACATACTTTTTACAAAACTCCGGCAAAGAAAATCCCTATTTCTAGGAAAGCTGCCCTGCATTGCCCTAATTTCCATGCATGCCACCCTGATGACTTCACTCCCTCCAGTTGAGATTCAATAGGTGTAACTAACAGTAGAACTGACCCACAGTATAACTTACAAAGCCCTAAGCCAGGCACTGCCTGCAGCCACTGCTCCACATCAGCCACATATCCTGAATCACCCCTCAAGTTTCAGGAGCAAAGAAGAGCTCACATGCTCCAGCTCTCATCTATAGCCAATACGCCACCACACTTCACCTTCCAATTCCAGTATGTTCAGTGTAGCAATAATGCTCTGATGCATTTCACTCTTGACTGGATACGGTGAGATTGCTAATCAGGATTACTTGATTCAGTCAACACTGATTTCAATAAAAAGACCACAAAAAAATTATCATAAATATAGAGAAAGTGCTGGCGGCAGTGACAGGTGATTAAAATCTCATTCACTTGGAATCAGCCTGATTCATGGTAGTCGAATAGAGGAAGTCTTCATAGCAGCAGCAGATGATGATTATCGCACTCACTCCAAGTCACTTCTGATTGCACATGCACACACAAAGTAAATTCATGAACAACAAATCATGATGCAGGGGCCTGACCTCCTTAAAATGAGGCTTTGTATAATAATTCTTCAGAAACAAGCAGATACAGGGTGGATAATGCTAATTTACAGAAGTAGGCATAAGCAAGGAAGCTTGCATTACACATTCGCTATGGAGAGGAACTAAGGAGATGTCAATAAATTCTCAATATTAAGCTGAAATACTTAAGCATAATTGATTTGAAGTGCTATTTTTGTCTATTTAAAATCAATTCCAACCATCAAAATGAAGTTTTCAAAGTACTGCAGCAAAGGAACAGTAAAAGATCCAAGCACCAGAACTTACTTATGTTGTCATTTAAAAAGTAAAACTTCCTCTGAAACATGGGGTTGTGAGCATCTACCTGGTTATACTTTATGTGCATGTCAAGATGGGGACAGATAAATTCGGTGCACTGGTGCATTTTTAGGTCTTAATTCCCTAATTCAAACTCTAACATTAAATGTTGGCCATCTAATTTTAATCCTTATTACACATCGTCACACAAAGACTGGCACAGTTTCAGAATTCCAGTTCCTTTCTGTGGGAGGTCTGAAACAAGAGGAACCAATCTGTTGGAAGATGGGAACCCTGCATCCCACTTAATGTCAGTTGTAACTTACCAGCTGCTTACCAGCACTGTTTTCTTACACGGGTAGTAATCATAGGATCCTAGAATGGTTTGTGTTGGAAGGCACCTTAAAGCTTAGTTCCAACCCCCTGCCACGGGCAGGGACCCCTTCCACTGGAGCAGCTTGCTCCAAGCCCCTGTGGCCAACCTGGCCTTGAACAGTGCCAGGGATGGGGCAGCCACAGCTTCTCTTCCTGCTTTAGCTTTTTCAGATGGGTGCCACCAGTGGCAATGCTTGTGGGTCTGGGGACATTTAACTCCAGCAGATGCACTGGGACCACTGATTCTTCTCACACAGCTTGAACTACTTCTCAAGAAACAGCACCTACCCACATAGGTAAGGAGTTGGTAATATACAAAGCAGAAAACAGGCATGCTAATGTTAGAGCTCTTCAGAAGACACAAACAGGGAACGCTCTCACACTTCACCAAAGACCTCAAGCCATGCAGCCATGCAGTAGAGAGTAAATGGCCATCCTAAAAATATGCCCAACTTACTGTGTAAAACAATCGTAGAATAGTTTGGGTTGGAAGGGACCTTTGAAGGTCATCTAGTCCGATATAACCATTAATTGAGGACACTTGCGGGTAGCTGTATCTTACATCTTATCTGCGTATGCAAAACACCCTCAAAATGCTAAAAACTAGTGAATTAGTATTGTGAAGAATGAATTAGTGCAGCCTGCCCTGCCCCTGTGTAACACGGAGTATCCCTCACAGCTACACAATGACAGCCAGCATTGGACAGAAAAGCTTACGCAGAACGAAGTTAAACAATTACACGTTTTACTGCTAGTTTGAAAGATTTTTCTAGATTGACAGGGCAATCAAACACAGTAGCAGTGCCAATGTCAAAGTGCAAGTCAATATCTTAGTTAGATGTTGTCTAATAGAAATGAGTAACAGCAGTTGAAGCGAGGGAAGACTCACTTGAATCCAAGGATCTGGCTTGTGCTCCAAGCAATTAAAGACTGTTGAATCAATGGGGGAGAAAGCAAGGCGAGATGTTATTTAGTGTGGCCATGGCTCATAAAATCAACCTGTTGAAGGACGAAGAAAGGGAGAACTTTGGGGTGGTAACCAGTAAAAGCCTGTTTCAGTCATCTGGCTTCTGTCAGCCTGACAGAGCGGGAGCTGGGGAGTTAAGGAAGTGACCCAGTAGTCCCAACACTAAGGAGAGATAATGCTCAATTCCCTGCAGTGTCTGCATCTGATAACCCAATTATCCCCAGTCTATTTTTTCAAAGTCTCTTTGAACCTGTGACCCACTACAAACAAAATGTATTTGTGTTGTTCTTAACCACTAAATTCTGAAACAACAAAGGGCTTGTGGAGCAGTTGCCAACTTGTGTATTTCTTTAAGGTCTACGACAGTTATATTGCAATCAACCCAGCCTATCATATTGAAACGTGGTATTTTCTAATCTGAAAGAAGTTGAGTGGCAAAGGTGATTAAAATACACTGTTTAGGATTAAAAACCCTTCTTGCCCAGCCAGTAGAAATACGTGAAGCTGGGGAAAACTCTGCTAGAGTATGTAACACAAGTTAAAAGTGACGCTGTTCGCTGTTGTGCTGCAAACGCCAGTCAACTCTTGTCCTTATTTATTAAATAGCATTTTTATTTTGGACAAACACTTCTACTTTGCTAAATATTTACTGGTAGTTTTTATTCCAATAATATATATAATATAAATATATATTTATATATAATTCTATAAATAGCTATTATATATTTTTACATATCAGACAATAATATATAGTTATATATTATTATAATATGATATTATGTAGTTTATATGATATAATTTTTAATATAATTTATCTATATTACATATATAATATTTATATATTTGCCAAAATCAACTTGTTCTGGGAGTGATAGCTTCTGCTAGGAAAAAAGTTTCAGCCCTTCACTACAAAGATGTGCTTCTCCAAGGCTGCTATTGCTGCAGCAGCTAACAGACACTGTGTCTTTCTCTTACATTCATTCATCTACTTTTGTACTGCCTACTTTGTCTTTCTTAAACAGGAACTGGATTGTCTGTGCTCTTGTGTACGTGTGTACATCATGCTGTCATCTGGAGGAAGACGCAGGTACGCATATTAAGGAGCAGAACACATAGGGTTTATACCTGCAGTTAATTAAGGCTGTGATTATTTGGGAGCTCAAATGATGTCATGCCAAAACAGAAGCATCTTTCCACAATCAGAGCCCAGGAGAGCCAAGTAATCTGAAAATTATACTGCAGGAATCATAGGTAATCAGTAGGCTAGTTTATCACAACAGGGCAAATTAGGGTAGAGCTGCTTTTGCTGACTAGAAGCTCTCCTGAAATCAGGAAAATACAGGGGAAAACACAAGGGTGAACCAACGATGCATCACAGCTCAACATGCAAAGGGCTGGGGCAGAAAGACAACGAGGAGGAGATCACTGCTTCCTATTTCCCAAGTCTGATTCTGAAGTTTAAATGATACATTAACAGGGGTATCTGAATGCTAGTTGAGCATAGATATTACTTAGTGTAAATTATATTCAAACAAAAACAACTAAATGGCTGCATTTCATTTCAATACATGCATACATTGAATGACCCAGCTAGACATGCTAGCACACACACTAACATTTTATATTGCCTTCAGAAGCCGGATCAATTGTTAATTCTACCATATGTTCAAGCATATTCTGTTACATTAGTGTCTTCAGAAAAGCTCGCCGAATAGGAGGGAATGTGTGAAAACATGCATGCTGTGCCAGTAAGTAGTTATTTTATGTTTGCAATTTTAGTTTTATTGACTTTGGGCCTAATCCAGTACAGAGAGCCACAGCAACACTGGGCTTGTACTACTCAGAACCATGGTGAAGCACTTTCGGGTTACAATGGACTGTTTGGCATGGAGGAAATCCAGTGTCCATCTCCCAGGGGGCCAGTGGGCAACCATCACCTCAGGGGTGCAGGATGGTAAAGAGAGAGCTAGTGGGACACACGGGTCCCTTGGTGTCTGCTGGTGGCCTTCCTAAATGCACAGCTCCTCTCAGAGCAGGCTTTCAGCCATGGTCCATGCTAGCTTAACCAACAGCACTCAACAACCACCAAGCAATGCCAGCAAGGGTTACCTTAATGTAAAATCAAATAGTTTGGTTAGTGGCTTATTTGTGAAGGTGCACATGATAACCAGATGCAGGACTGATCATGCAGCCATGGGTGTCGAAGCCCACCTCAAGGGTGCTCACAAGCCCATCATCCTCATTGGTTGGGAACACCACCCCAGCACAGCTCCCTTCTCCCTGGAAACCGTTTACATCCCTACCTCCAGCCATGTCTGATGAGACCAACACATGGTACAGGAAAGGTAAGCTGGCCACTACAGCAACTAAAACCCTCTCCCCTCCAGGAAAGCCAGCTCTGAACACTTCAACCCAATAGTGCCTGTGTTAACAAGGGGTAATGGTTTTAAATTATAAGAAGGTAGCTTCAGACTAGACGTAAGGAGGACATCGTTTATGCTGAGGGTGGTGAGACACTGGCACAGGTTGTCCAGAGAGCTGGTAGATGGCCCTATTTCTGGAAACATTCAAGGTCAGGTTGGGCAGGGCTTTGAGCAACCTGTTCTCATTGAAGGTATCACTGCTCATTGCAAGAGGGTGGGATTAGATGACCTGTAAAGGTCCCTTCCAACCCAGATCATTCTAAAATGAATACTTAGAAATGATTGAAGAGAACATGAAATTTTGCAGTGGGGCTGCCCTAGATAATGCAAAGGTACGGTGCTGGAAAAAGCTACAAGAGGCCCTGTAATAGTTCAAAGATGATATGTGAGGCAATTGATTTTGCTTTATACCCTGATGTGGCATGCCAGGGAGCTGATCTGCATAGGAAGGGCAGCAGGGAAACCCACAGGAACATGACTGTCTGAATCATCCTATAGACCTCCACAGGCAGGAACGGAGGAAGTCACGCTTAGATCATTTCCCAGACAGCAGAAAGCATGCATACACAACAGCAAAATAGCAGGTAATGAGATAGAAAGATGATTAAAAGTGGGATGTCTCCAATACTTAACTCTTTCAGGGCTCTTTTCAAGCATGGCCATGTGTCTGCAGCCCAGGCTTTAAAAAATCAATAGGAAAGACTACTGTCTTCACAGTTGCATGCATTTTTCTGACTATTGTAGAAATCCGGTCTTGTAAGCTGGATTTCCATAAGTAAATATGACTTCTATGCATAAAGAATGACATCACACACATTTCACATTGTCACTTACTGCCACATGCAGCACCTCAGAGCTGTGGCTCCAAGAGGCATTCAGAGCCAAGCACCAAACCGAAATCTCCATGGAGCATCCCTGCTTCTACCATAGTTACAGCAGCAACCGCAGTTTCATGTAAGAAATCTTAACGACATGCTTGAACACACTGAAGCCTGCATTTCTAGCCTGTCATGGCCTCTTATTTTGTTTTTCAGCTGGCTGTAAAGTCCTGCCTCAGTTTGGGGAACCGGAGGGACCAACCGCTCTGTTTTCCATGCAGATTGCATTACTCTTACTGTAGTAGTTGCAGGGATTTTTCTGTGTGTGTTTATGAAATTTTCTTAAGCCTGTTTCTCACATTAGAATAGACTTTGGGCTTCCAAAGTAAGTGCAAGGCTACCTTATTTAAAGTCAAATTTAGTCGAATTTACTGACTGCAGTTGCTGAACCCAGGACAAGTTATTTGTTGCATTTCCTGCCTGACTACCAAGAAATACCCTGGGTAAAAAAGGCAGGTTTCTACATCCTTGCCTTAAATCGCGCTGCCTGAATCACGAGCATGGACTTGGTAGACTCAGCTTGCTGCTAAAAAAGCAAACTATTTCTTCAACACAAACAAGCCCAGCCAGAGGAGCCGAATGTTGCCAGACTGCTCTTCATTACGGCCACGTCTGACCCAGCGCTCCCAGTTGGAGGGGATTCCAGCAGCTTTCCACAGACAAATAAACAGCAAATACTTACGAGGGACAGCCTCGTAGAACTGATTCCTTAATCAACAGTTAAAGAAGCAAATTGGATTTGCCCTATCACAAAAAAAAATTCATTCCAGATTGCAGTTATTGTCTTAAGTACAAGAGAGTTGTCTTGTAGGTTTGGCTGGATAATTTCATTTTGAAAGTATCTCTAAAATTCGCCATCCCATGGGGTTTGTGGTTTTCTCCATCATTATATAACTGTAAACTTCTGGATGTTAAAGATTGGATAATTTCTTACAGATGGCCTGGCCTCCACAAGACTTGGATGCTATGGATGA
>NDXB01009807.1:173897-177434 GCA_002631895.1 Agapornis roseicollis
TTTCTTCTGATGTTCTTTAATTTATTATTATTTTTTTTATTAAGAAAACTTTCGCAAAGTGCAGAGGGAGTTTCACGTGGAAGCCCTTGTTTGTGTTCCTACTTTCTGAAAGCCTCCTTAAACACCGCGGGAGGATTAGGCCAGGTTTCTTTATTTCCTCTCCTACTATTTCTTTATCATTAAGGCCAAGGAGTTTTTAGGCAGCAGAAGCCTGCTAATCGCTTGCCCCAGCCCCCATGGCTTTGTTTCTGTCAAAATAGCCCCTTTCAGCGGCCGCAGAGCGAGCTGTCTGGGCAAATGAACTGCTCTTTCTCACCAGATGTGTAACCGTGTTTCGTCTTTCACAAGAGACAAGCTGGAGCCGACTCCTTCCGCTAGCTGGGCCTATGCTACATGTCTTACAACAACACAAATGTAAGCCCCTTCCTTTCCACACATGTTAAACTCATTTCCTAGTGAATTATTGGGAAAACACAGCACTATCCTCGCCGCCGCGTTCAGATGCTGCAGTTTGCTCTGCGCGCTCCTGGCACCGCAGCCATGCGATGATGGGCTCTGTATGATTTTCTGGCTGTGAAACTTTTGCTGAAAGTATCACAGATTCCTTCTTTTTATTCCTTATTTTCTTTATTATTTTTGGTTTTAATTTGCCTCCCGCCTCCACACACCAGGGTCTCCAAACCCTGCAGAACAAACACCTCCCCTTTCTACCTAACAAATGCTATTTACACTCTGGATTTTTTTCCATCTCGGAAAAATAAGGCGGGTTTGTTCGATCACAAAATAAAACCTAGATCCGAGCCAGCCGCGTTCTGTTTCAGCTGAGCTGATACACACCAAGGAGCTGGTTCTTTTTCCTCAGCTTAAAACGGTAACGAACCAAAACAGTTAACAGAAAAAGTCAAATCACTGAATCTCATAAAACCCCGAGTACCCCTCAGCCTGTAAAATCCCCCAGCTTCAGGTTTTTTTCCCTTGAAAGAGCAGTTACATCTTTATTTTCACAGGGTATTAATAATGCCAATATAACGTCCTATTATACACAGCCTCGACCACAAGCATTTTTGTGAGATTTGCTGTTAAGATAAACAAACAAGAGGAGCTTGTCCGCCGGCAGCCCGACCCCACTGAATGGCTTTCATTTTCCTGGAGCGTGAGCTGCGGCCAGGGCTGCCAAGCACAGGTTGAGATCCCCGCGTCCCCTTCCCCTCGCCCCGCGTGTCAATCACCCCATGGCATCCCCGGTGACAATTTCCATCCTCCTGGCTTGGAATTTCCACCTCCTCCAACCCGGCAAAGCTCTCTCCCCCGGCCCTATGAGTAACCTAACGCCGCTGCCCCCGACCCCCCAGCATCCTTCTGTGTTAGAAAAGGGGCTTTATTAAACCCATTTCTACCACTTTGTGTTTCACAGGTTGTTTTTTTTCATTATCTGCTGTCTGAGAGCAATTATTTACTTCCTGGAAGCTCACGTACCAGAACTCTGAGTTTGAAAGATTTTTCCATAACCTAATCCAATTCATCAAAGGCATCCTAACAAAATTACAGGCTCTGGCAGTATCTTTGCTTTTCACCTGATAAGGCTGCAACAGAAGCCCGGGATGGTTTGTATCAGGGTACCTCCTGTAGTATAGTTTTTGACAGCTTTGCTTAAATCCCTTCCCCCTCTTTTCCTCTCTCACAAAAGCACACAATCTGATTCTTCCCTCCTACTACAGCCGTGCCATGCTTTGGGCTTCAGACAAATAAGCAAGTACTAGATAGGGGTGGGGGAAAGTGGTGTGAGGGCCTCATCCAGCATATCTGGATCTACTGGAGAACACTGATCCTGATGGCTCCACTGGCACCCCAGGTGCTACCATGGCTCCATTGGTTGTGCCCCAAGTAAGAGCCGGGATTAAGAGGGAACAACATAAACGCTGCGACTTTGATGACCCGAAGAAAAGAACATTAAAGAGAGAAGGGAGCACATAAGAAGTCCCATTTCTGGGGTGTTGGTGATCCTGGTGCTGCTGAATGACATGGGTAACTTTGATTTGCCATTTCCTTTTCCTCACTTATGTGTGTTTGGAAAAGCAACACGCGCTCCACAGTGTCCTCTCCTTCCAGCACCAGCCCACTGCCCCATCCCTTGCAGCTATAGCCGTTAATCTACAATACACCACATTCTAAGAGGGAAAAATAGAAAATAAAGGCAAAAATAATCAATGTCAGGTTTCTGATAGGAAGTTTTCAACAACTGGTTACTCGGGAAAGTTGTCATTTCTTAACACACTCTGAACTTGGTAGCGCCAACAGGACAATGAGAGCAGAAGAGCACTGAGCTATTTTGAGGCCTATTCTTCCAGGAGTTGGGAGAGCATCTTGAAGGCAAAAATAAGAATTTAAACCAAAAATGACACCAGAGTGGTCTGTTTTCCTGGCGTTATGCAGATGAAATGACACGTTGTCATTTAAGAAGTTAATAAACAGTCACCATTTTGCAGGTTATCCAAATGCTACTGAATAGAAAACCTTGGATCCCTAAATGATGTGTAATTAAAATTATTTCAAAAATCCTCCTTGACAGGCCGGGGCTTAGCCAAAATGTAAATGACATTAAAGAAGACAATGAATTTAATTTTATTTAATGTCCCTTTTTGCAGATCCTCATTTACATAGCATTTTTAACAAAAGCGTTGACCTTATAAATGCTGGCATTTGTACAGCTTCTGCAGAGTTGGATTTAATCATGCTTTCGCAAAGCCATAAGGGAAAAAGCTTTAAGTTCTCTGGTTGGATATGGAGTAGGAATAAAAACATTGGGACTGGTCAAATGTTTATCCTCCTTGCTTCTGAAAACAACCTGACAAGAAGATGTAAAGGTCTAGGGAATAACCCATTGCTGTTTGTAAGGCTTGGTAATAATCATACATAATCGTTTGGAAATATAGCTAATAAAAAATATAATGAGTGTTCAGCAAAATCGGCATTAGGCCCAAATTACATGATATTAATACTTGAACAGGTGCAGAAAGGCGCTTTAAATGAGGTAAATGAATAAAATGTCCCAGAGCACAACTGTGTGCACTGACAAAAAGTCAATCACATGAATAATTCAGCGGCCGGGACTGCCAGCAAAGGTCAGCGGCTCTCACCTTTGTGACGGGAAGTGAAAGGAAACGCTGCTGCTGCTGCTGCTGCTGCTGCTGCTGCTGCTGCTGCTGCTGCTGCTGCTGCTGACGAAAAAATACACCCCCATCGCCCTCCAGCCGCCGTACCAAAGGTGCAAACTTTGAGGAGGAAGGGATTAAAGCGCTGCACCGGGCAGCCCGCACTCAAACCCCCCAAACAGCACAACCGGGCAACGTGGTGAGGGGAAATAATCCGGAATTCCAGGCAAGGAAAGGTTAAGGGGGGTGGCTCCCACCAATGCCAATTATCCACAAAAACCTGAGGTCAGCCCAAAAGTATTTTAAGAGCCTACAGGATTGAAATTCTGTAACAGCTGTTAAATATGACAAAACTTTTTATCCACATGCCACCCCCCCCCCCCCC